>VYZP01050618.1:0-11415 GCA_013400635.1 Hypocryptadius cinnamomeus
GGCCAGGCTGGAGCAGCCTGGGGCAGTGGGAAGTGTCCCTGAATATGGATAGGGTGGAATGGGATGGGATTTAAGATCTCTTCCCACCCAAATCATTCCAGGATTCTGGAGCCCCTCTGCTCTGGAGCCAGGCTGGAGAGCTGGGAATGTTCCCCTGGAGAAGGGAAGGCTCCAGGCAGAGCTCAGAGCCCCTGGCAGGGCCTGAAGGGGCTCCAGGAGAGCTGCAGAGGGACTGGGGACAAGGCCTGCAGGGACAGGACACAGGCAATGGCTTCCAGTGGGAAAGGGGAGATTGGGCTGGGATCTTGGCAAGGAATTGCTGTCTGGGAGGGTGGGGAGGGGCTGGGCTGGAATTCCCAGATTTGCTGTGGCTGCCCCTGGATCCCTGGCAGTGCCCAAGGCCAGGTTGGATCCACCTGGGACAGTGGGAGGTGTCCTGTCATGGATGGGATGGAATAAATGAACTTTAAGGTCCCTCCAAGCCAATCCTAAGGATGATGAGCAGGGAGATCTGGAAGATTCAAGGGTCAGTCTGGGATTTTCTGTCCTTACTGAGGGAGCTGAGCACAGAGTTTCTATTTCTCCCAAAGGCAGCTCCTCCCTCCTGCAGCAAAATCCCACCACGCTGGTTTCCAAGCCAAGACCACAGGAAAATTCCCGCTGGATTGAAAAGGCCAAGGTTCCTCCAGTCCAACTCCAACCCTTAAGCACTCTTTGGTTCATCCTGAATCCCACACCAGATCCCCACTCCTGGACCTTTTCCATCCCCTGCCCCATATCCTGCAGCACATTCCCTCACCTGCACAGCAACAATTGGAAAATGTTGTTTCAACCCTTCCAGCTCATGTTCCCTTGGGATTCCAGACCACAGCCAGGTCTGCAGCCGTGTCCATCCCCCAAAACCCTGCCTGGAGCTGCTCCACACTTCCAGAAGCTTCTCCCACTTTGGAGCTCTTCACTAGTTAGTCAGCAGAAAAGGGAAAAACCCTCCTCATCCTCATCCTCTCCCTTTCTGTTCCTCTGGAATGGCCATGAGGGAAAAAAGAGAAGAAACTAACACTTGGCTTCTCAGTGAAGCTTTTATGGGAAAACCTGGGAAGTCTCTTCCCATCACTGACAGATTTTAAGGAGGACAATTTGTTTGGGGTTTTTGTGAGCCTGAAACACAAAGCAAGGGCAGAGATGAGCCCTGGTCCCATCCCACATCCCTCCTGTTCCACATCCCTCACATCCCATATCCCTCTCTCTCAGCATCCTTGGCCCTGGCTGGGTGCTGAAGCAGAAGAAAAATTAACAAAATGAATTAATTAAGAAAAATTAATAAAACCAAGGCCAGTAACAGGTCAGTAAAAGCCCCACAGGATTCCTGGGACACTGTGGGACATTCCCTGCCCTGGCAGAGGTTGGAGCTCTTTAAGATCCCTTCCAGTCCAACCCATCTGGGAGCTCAAGGAGCAAAATCCCCTCTGCAGACCTGGACCTCTCCTTCACTCCCTGCACTTTAAAATCCCAAAAGCACCCAAAAAACAGGAATGGGACCTCACCCTCAGCTTCCTGAGGACTCCCTCCCCTGCTGCTCCCTCTGTCCCAGAAGCACCACCCAGGGGCTTTGTCCTGGCAGCCCCCAGGCCACCAGAGCTGAACCCATTATTGGAACGTGCTGGAGTTCTGGATGCTGAGAATTTTGGACTTTCTGTGCTGACAGACTCTGACCCCCAAGGGAACACTGCATTTGACCTGAGGCCGTGGAAAAGGCTTCCAAAATTAATTGATAACACTGAGATTATGACTGTATAGTTCATTAGAAGTGTGTAATATCACAGAGTAGAAAACTCAGAGTTTAAAGCTTTAAAATATAATGACATATATGAAACAAAATAGAAGTTAAGACAGAGACTAGTCCTTCTTCTTTACCTTCTTCTTCCTAGGTTTGGATGGTATTTTGGAAATAGACAGAAAATTCTGCATTGCAGACTTTGAGTGATTAGTTATTGAGTTCAAAGTAAAAATAATTTAATTATCATTTCTTAATTAAACAGTTTAACCTTAAAAAACCTTGGAACAAGAAATAGTTAGCCAAAATGGTTTTCCAAACCAAAATGGATTAGGAAGCAGAGAGGAAGTTGCAGCTGCAGGCACTCTGTGCATCCTCACCCTGCAACAGCCTGGGCATCCCCAGCTAATCAGGGAACCACTCAGAGCTTGAAAAATCCCACAAGGACCAACGAATTCAACTCCTGACCTGTGGGAAATGGATTTGGAGAAAGTTCTCAAAGCCTGACAGAAGGCTCACACAGCGTGCATCTGTATGCAAACCCTGAGGTAAGAAATACTGATAGAAATGCCAGGGAATAAAACAGACATTGTTGAGAGAGAAACAGAAATAAAAACAAGTTTCAAAGGATGACTTTACAAAAAACCCTAGATACTTTAGATAAATAAAACTATTAAAAATACATGAAGACCCATGAAAAATAATTTTAGATCATTAACTTTAAAGCATTTGCAGTACGATGTGGCAAAAGCTAATAAGCCAAGAAATGCTTATAGTGCATTGTAATTAAGAAATAGTTAACTTCTGATTGTGATTATAACTATATTATTAATTCTGGTGTGAATTATAACTATATTATATATCTATATATTATCTATATATAGATTATATATAGATTGATAATCTAGATATATTGTCTATATATCTATATTATCTATATGTATCTATAGATAATTATAATGATCTATATAGATAATCTCGATATATTACCTATATATCTGTCAATATATCTATAACTATATGTTATATATATTTTAACAATATGTATCTGTAACTACATCATATAGCTATTATATATCTATATTATCTCACCCTCCCAATGAAACTAAAAATATAATAAAAGTTTTCAAAACACCTCTAAGTCAAAAAAAAAAGCTTAATCCAGGACAACTCCAATAATGCCACCCTGTCCCCAGGAGCTTTGTCCAAATGAACCTTTTAAAGCTTCATCAGAAGATTTATTAAAGGTTCTTTTGGAAAGCACAGCCACAGGAAATCCTGTGCAGCCTGGGCTCCTGGATCCTGATTTTCCAAGGAATTCTGGCCCCCAGGATGGAAGCACCTGGAGCAGGACAGTGCCCAGCAGAAGGGTCAGCCCAGAGCAGCTCCTGCCCTGCCACGGTGACAAGGGACAGCTCTGGTGGCAGCACAATCCCAGAGGAGCCCTTCTGGTGGCCCCTCAGCCCCACAGAGAGCAGGACAGGAAATTTGGAGAGCAGCTCCCTGGAATCACAGAACCCTTCAGGCTGGAAAGACCTTTAAGGTCATCCAGTCCAACCCCAAATGCAGCAGCACCAGGGCCACCAAGGGCCACCACTGTCCCTGTCCCCAAGTGCCACATCCACAGGGCTTTGAAATCCCTCCAGGGATGGGCACTCCGAACCTCCCTGGGCACTTCCAGTGCCTGACCCCCCTTTCCATGAGGAAATTCCTGCTGTGCCCACCCTGAGGCTCCCCTGAGGCCATTCCCTCTGCTCCTGTCCCTGTTCCCTGGGAGCAGAGCCCGACCCCCCCGGCTGTCCCCTCCTGGCAGGAGTTGTGCAGAGCCACAAGGTCCCCCTGAGCCTCCTTTGCTCCAGGCTGAGCCCCTTCCCAGCTCCCTCAGGAATTCTCCAGCCCCTTCCCAGCTCCCTCAGGAATTCTCCAGCCCCTTCCCAGCTCCCTCAGGAATTCTCCAGCCCCTTCCCAGCTCCATTCCTGCCCTGGCCACGCTCCAGCCCCTCCAGGGCTCTCCAGATCTGTCCCAGCACTGGAGGTGCCCTGGCAGTGCCAGCACAGGGACAGGCACTGCCGTGGCCCTGCTGCCACCCCAGAGCTGTCACTGGGTGCCAGGGGTGTCACACACCCAGCAGAGATTCCAGAGGAACACAGGGACACCCCGGCCCCCCAAACACCACCCTGGATTTGGGGTGGGCACAGGACTGAGCTGCAGGACACCTCCAGCTGAGGGGACCAGCCCGGTGCCACCTCTGGTCCCCAGCTGCTCACTGCCAGCCCGGTTCTGAAGCAGAGCCAAGCACCCTCTGGGCTCCCAGGGAAGGGATTCCCAGCATCTCCTCCCCAGCCCCAATCCCAAACCCTCCCTGCAGGAGCTGTGCCAGGACCCAGGCTCTGGGCTTGGGTTTGCCCCAGGATTTTCCTCCCAGAGGAGAACCTGCCGTGGGAAGAGCTGCCCCTCCATCCCTCTGAGCTGCTAAGGATGGGAGCAAACCCCCAAACCTGCTGGGAGCAGGGACAAAGCTGTACCCACCCCAGATCCCAGGAATTACAGCAGTGTGGGGCTCCAACCCTCCCTACCCACAAAGGGAACTCCAAAGGAGCAGCTCACAGCACTAAGTGCTGGTGGGTGGCAGCAAAGCTGCTCTGAAGACGTTTCTGTGCTCTGAGGTGACTCTGCAAAGAGAATTTCAGCATTCACCCCCCCTCACCAGGGTTAAACAGCAGCGGAGAAGAATTTCAAGGAATAAAACGACAAAAAAATTCCTACCCTAGAAAATTCAAGAGGCTGGATTGCAACTAAGCACACGTGCAAAATTAAAATTATTCAGAAGCAGAGCCATGTGAAGAGCTAATTAGTTAATATCTGAATAATGAGGAGCTTCTTCAAAAATCAGGAGCAGGAAAGCTGCCAGAGCAAGGGAGTGGGAGTTCTCCTTAAACTCCTCTACATGACTGGGCAAAGTAGAAATAGGGATCTTTTTCTTTTTTTAAGGAATAGTTAATAAATATGTAAAAAGCACAATAGAGCAAAGGAGACAAGAGATTCTCTGGGTGGCATTCCCACATTTCCTTCAGCAGGACTCTTGGAAGGAGCCAGACTTGTTAACCAGGGGGATGTGGACACCCAAATTCACTTGAATGTTGAAAGCATTGTGAAAATCTCAAAAAAACATGAAATGTGCTAATAAATCTCTGCTCCTCCAATGCAGAGCTCCCCAGTGGTTTTCCACAGGGCAGGACCATGGAGCTGACACTTTGCAGAGGACACAGAACCCCTGGATCGGCTCCAGAGCCAAAGAGCTGCAGAGGAGCTGGCAGCACTGAGGGAGGATCAGGTGACAAAGGGACAAAAGGGGCAGAGGGACACTCAAGGGGACAAACCCTCTTAAAAAGCCCTTTAAAATCCCTTTTAAAAAACCCTTTAAACCCCCCCAGCACCGAGGGAAGCAGCCCTGGGGAGGGGGGACAGCAGTGCTGGGGTCCCAGCTCAGCTCAGCCTGCAGGAGAAGGGAAAGCAAAGCAGGAAAGGTCCCTGTGTCCCTGCCCACCTCCCCAGGGAAATCTGCATCCCACCCCTCTGATCCTTCCAGAACCTTCCCTGGAAGGTGAGAGCTGAGTAGGGAAAGGCAGTGAGAGCAGCACCAAGGACATGGAGCCACCCAAGGGCTCTGCCAGCAGAAAAATGGGAATTCACTAAAAACCTGTGCCTTGGGAGGCAAAAAACCAAATATGAGTGAGTTAAAATTCCTCCTCATCCTGTGGGACAGCCTAGAGCTGCTCCTGACCCTCTGGGACAGCCTAGAGCTGCTCCTGACCCTCTGGGACAGCCTAGAGCTGCCCCTAGTCCTCTCCTAACCCTAGACCTGCTCCTAACCCTCTGGGACAGCCTAGACCTGGTCCTAGTGCTCTGGAACAGCCTAGAGCTGCCTGGGAACCAAAGGCACCACGTCCCAACCCAGAACTCATCACCCAGAGTAAAAAGGTTCCAGTGGGGTAGGAGGGATCCTTGGGAAGCTCCAGACTGGAGAATCTCCAGCACAAACCGAGCCCAAACTCAGCCTGGAGATCCCTGGGGACCCTGGCTGTGTTTGCTGTGTGGCCCTGGAGCAGCCCCACTCCTCCACGCCGAGGCAGGAGAACCCAGGAAAGCTTTGGATCAGGAGAATTCCTGGATTTTCTCCACTGGGAAGCATTTCCTCCACCTCTCCCCAAGCCCTGCAAGTCCCAGACTGCAGGCCAGCTTTTGTCCCCACTGTCCCCAGCTGAAGATGGATGGTGGGCCTGGCCTGCCTGCTCAGATGGAGCAATCCCAGCCTCCTCCCCAAGGATGTTTTGCTCTCCTTTGGGACACAAATTCCACAGCCCGGCCTGAGCCGCCAGTCTGGGCCATTTCTGGGACAGAAGGACCAAAATGCCCCAAATCACTGGGTGAGAGAGGCAGAGAGGATGGGCTGGGTGCGTGGCAACACCCCAGGCTCTGCTGAGAGGGGATCAGCAGCCAAGATCCCACCTCCCTGCTGCAGTCCTGGAGGCTGAGAATTTTAGACATCACAGAGCTCCCAGAACCCTCAGCAGAACCCTCACAGAACCTCAAGGAACCCTCAGCAGAAACATTGAGCCAGACCAGTCGGATCATAAATGCAAATGATTTCCCAGGAAAAACTCCTGATTTTTCTTCAGGAATTGCAGCAGGGCTGGCAGAACAGGGGTTAAGGGAATTACAGATATTCACTGCTTGGAGCTCTTTGCAGAACCTCAGCACTGGTGAGGTTATCCATAAAAATTATCCATCAAACTTGGGATAATTTCAGGTTTATCTCTTCAGGCATGGATGACAGCGCTCCACACGTTGAGCCTGATCAGTCCAGAACACAAATGCTGATTATTTCCCAGGAAAAACCCATTATATTCTTTCAGGAATTGCAGCAGGGCTGGGAGAAAAGGGAAATCTGGGAATTACAGGGATTCACATCTCAGAGCTGTGTACAGAACCTCAGGTGAGGAGAAATTATCCATAAAACCTGGGATTTTTCAGGATATTCCTTTAGGCAGAGATAACTGTGCTCCACACATTGAGCCAGGCCAGTCCAGATCATAAATACTGATTATTTCCCAGGAGAAATTCCTGAATTTTTTCCTCTCCACCAAAAAACTTGAGATCAGCCCAGCACCAGCCCGAGAAGGGGACAATAACACAATTCCAGCAGCACTGCAAGGAATTGTTCTTTAAAATCCAATTAATTCTGGACACACCAAGGCTGCTTTTCAGGAGGGAAAATCAGGATTGGGGATTTTTTTTTTTTTTTTTAGATTCCCTGTGTGGGTGGCAGGAAAATGGGCTGAAAGCTCCTTCAAAAGCTCCTGGGAGGTTTTTATGAGCAGACAATTTACAGTTGTTGCAGGCGGCTTCCTGAGCGAACCCTGTGGCCAGTGCTCTGTGTCTAGACAGCCTCTGCTGCTCCTCCTCTGCTGGGAGCTGATATTCCAGGAATTACTGCCTGGAAAAGGGATGGGGCTGGAGGAGATGGGATTCATGGAGCCCAGGCAAAGTCTGGAGCACTCAGTGTGCAGCCCCAGGGGGTGTTACCAATGCTGGGGATGATTTTTAGATGATTCCCCTCATGATGGGACCATCAGGAGACACTTCTGAGTGAGGAAAGGAAAATCTCCTCCATCCCAAAGCTGGTCCAGGCTCTCCTTCCTCTGTCCCACCAGGGCTGATGGCCACAGCCCAGCAGGGCTGTCCCAGGAGGGAGCAGAAATTCCCTCACCACTCTGGGATAAACCCAGGGAAGCTGTTCATCCATGGGCTGTGCCTCCTCCTCTCCACATCTGCACCACAGAGCACTGTCCCCATGTCACCCCAGGACAGACTGGGACAGCCTGACCACCCCTGCTCCAGCCCCAGGAATGCTCCTGCTCTGTGCTCTCCATGCTCCTCCAAGGGAACCAGAATTCCCAGATGGAACAGCCTGGCCACCCCTGCTCCAGCCCCAGGAATGCTCCTGCTCTCCATGCTCCTCCAAAGGAACCAGAATTCCCAGATGGAACAGCCTGGCCACCCCTGCTCCATCCCCCAGCCCCAGGAATGCTCCTGCTCTCCATGCCCACCCAAAGGAACCAGAATTCCCAGATGGAACAGCCTGGCCACCCCTGCTCCAGCCCCCAGCCCCAGGAATGCTCCTGCTCTCCCTGCTCATCCAAAGGAACCAGAATTCCCAGATGGAACAGCCTGGCCACCCCTGCTCCAGCCCCCAGCCCCAGGAATGCTCCTGCTCTCCCTGCTCATCCAAAGGAACCAGAATTCCCAGATGGAACAGCCTGGCCACCCCTGCTCCAGCCCCCAGCCCCAGGAATGCTCCTGCTCTCCCTGCTCATCCAAAGGAACCAGAATTCCCAGATGGAACAGCCTGGCCACCCCTGCTCCAGCCCCCAGCTCCAGGGATGCTCCTGCTCTGTGCTCTCCATGCTCCTCCAAGGGAACCAGAATTCCAGAGGCTCAGGGAGGGCAGGGAAGGGACAGGGCCAAGCTCAGGATGTGAGAGCACAGCTGGAACCCAGAGTCCCAAACCCCAGTGCCAGTCCAGACACTGGGAAGCCACAAACGAGCCCAGCATGAGGTGGAGGGAGTAGATCCAGCTGGAAAATAGCTCCCAGGAGGTGGGAGAGAGTGACAAAAATCCTTCCCCATGAACACAGAGCAGGAATGAGCCAGGTTTGTGTCTGCCCAAACCTCCTGAACTTCCCTAAACCCACCAAAACTCAGTACTGGCTCTGGCCCTACCAAATCCCTCTGTGGCAGCTCCTGCCTGGGCTGGAAATGCAGGATACCCCACAGCCAAACCTTCTCCAGCTGGGTCATTTCTCCATCCTTGACCAAGGGCACAGCTGTGGGAAATAGTAAAGGACAGAAGATTTTTTGGAAGTTGTAAAACAGCTCCCAGGTTAGGAGATGCTGGGAGCTCAGAGGGGATAAGGAAGAATCCCAGGACTTGCTGGGCTCCACCCCTGAGTTTCTGTGCTCAGTTTTCCAAGTTCAGCTCTGGAACTCTGGATGCCACAGGAACAGGACTGTCAGAATTCCACCTCAGCTCCATTGGAAAATACAGGAGAAAATAACCCAGAGAACATTCCCTGTCCACAGCATCAGCTCAGGAGCCAAGAACTCCTGGCTGAGAGGGGCTGGGCTGGAATTCCCAGAGCAGCTGGGGCTGCCCCTGGATACCTGGGAATGTCCAAGGCCAGGCTGGAGCACCCTGGGACAGTGGAAGGTGGGGGAACAGGAACATCTTTAAGGTCTCTTCCCACCCAAACCATTCCAGGATTCCCTGATCTGTCAAACATCCCAGACACAAGACTCATAATCCTAAAAAAAAAAAAAAAAAAAAAAAAAAAAAAAAAAAAAAGAAAGCAGCTCCCCGCCCCCGAGTGNAAAAAAAAAATCAAGGAATGAGCTCCTCTGCCTCAGCTGGACACAGGGAGGTGCCAAGCAGGGAATGGCTCATGGAAAACACCAAGGCCAGGCACTGCCCTGCAGGAGCTGAGCCAGGAATTAGGGAGCTCAGCTCAACTCCAGCCCTGCCTTAATCCACTCAGGAGCTGCTCACGACCTCTCTGAGCCTCCTTTCACTGCTCTGATCCCTGCAAACTCAATTTCTATTGCCCATCTCCATGATTCTGGCTAAAACCCCAGCCTGGCTGATCCATTCCCACCCGAGGTACAACCCTGCTGATTTTCCTGCAGGGCACTGGGGAGCAGCAGCCCAAACAGGACTGATAAAGCCTGGAGCACCGAGGAACAGCCTGGAAAGCAAACACACACCTGGGAGGGAACAAAGCCCGGGGAGGAGCTGTTTGCACAGGACACAAAAACCACGGAATCGCAGGGAATTACAAGAATCACCTGGAAATCGTTTGAAGTGCACAAAAAAAGTCACAGAATCAAGCAAGGAATAACAAGAATCACCTGGAAATCATTGCCAGAGGACACAAAAGGCAGGGAATTACAAAAATCACCTGGAAATCATTGCCAGAGGACACAAAAGTCTGAAATCAGGCAGGGAATAGCAAGAATCACCTGGAAATAATGTGAAGAGGACAAAAAAAAGCCAGGGAATTACAAGAATCACCTGGAAATCGTAGCCAGAGGACACAAAAAGGCAGGGAATTGCAAGAATCACCTGAAAATAATTTGAAGAGGACAAAAAAGAGCCACAGAATCAAGCGAGGAATAACAAGAATCACCTGGAAATCATTGCCAGAGGACACAAAAGTCACAGAATCAGGCAGGGATTACAAGAATCACCTGGATATCATTTAAAGAGGACAAAAAAGGAAGGGGATTACAAGAATCACCTGGATATCATTCAAAGAGGACAAAAAAAAAAAAAGGCAGGGAATTACAAGAATCACCTGGAAATAGTTTCCAGGGGACAAAAAAAGTCAGGGATTCAGGCAAGGAATAATAAGAATCACCTGGAAATCATTGCCAGAGGACAAAAAAAGCCAGGGAATCAGGCAGGGAATTACAAGAATCACCTGGAAATAAATCCTGAGCCCTCCCAGCACCTGGCACTGCACCAGAAGCCAAAGGTGCAGGTGTAGGGACAGGAGCCACACCTGAGCTCCAGGCCAATGACATCACTGAAAGGAACAATTCCTGCTGGAACTGAGGAAATTCCTGCTCGAGAAGCAGCTCCCAGGGAAAAGCAGGAGGGTTTGCAGCCTGATGGGATTCAAAAGCAGAGAGAAGACACAAAACTATGGTGAGCACAGCTGTGTGGCCTCCCAGGGCTGCTTTAACTCATCAAATGCTGATTAAAAACCCCCTGAATTTACCAAAGCTGCTTAAAAATCCTGCATCGAGTTCCCAAAGGTGCCAGTGCAGCCTGAGAGGCGCCCAGGGCTCTCCAGGGCTTGCACAGCTCGAGCTGCTGAAGCACAGAGGATTAAAAAGTGATTTAATCCAGGCTCAACTTGAGCCAGGAGGTGACACCAAGTGTTAAAGGACACTGCAGAGGAGCACAGGGGAGGAAGGACAGCAAAACTTCCCCAGGGGGCGAATAAAAACTGCTTTTAAATGACTTAAACTGCTTTTAAATGACCTTAAATTCAGATATTACAGGGACAGCCTTCATATTGCAGGGAAATGGGTGAGGCTTTACCCCCATTTTATGGGGTGCCATAAGGAAACCCCACTGTCACCCATCTCACTCAGTGACCAGAGCTACAATACCACAGGCCAGCACTGATTAAAACAATACAAATATTTTTTGTAATATGTAACACAAAAATAAATACAAAACCCAGCTCAAGGGGACAGAAAGAGCAACAATCTTCAATTAAACATAATACAAATGAGAGCACTCGGGTATCACAGTTAGCCAAGGGCTGGTTTTAAGTTAGAAAGTTTCTCTTCCCCTAAAAAGTCTTCAAACATCTTTATTATATTTTTTGTAATATATAATAATAAAAATATTTTAAAATATATCTATACATACAAATATATCTATTTTATATGTAAATATATAAAAATATATTTAAATAAATATTTATATATAAATATATAAAATATATAATTTTATATATAGATATATATAAAAATATATATGAAATATATATAAAAATATATGTGAAATATA
>VYZP01050622.1:208-14098 GCA_013400635.1 Hypocryptadius cinnamomeus
ACGGAGGTACCTGACCAGTGTAGTTTCCTGGGCACCCATGAAGTTCTGCCTGTTGACTCCAGCAGCAAAGTATTGCTGCACATTCTGATTCTAGGCCTGTCTTGACTTCGTTATTTCAATAATTTATACTTGTGTTAAATGGAGGGTTCTCAATGCCATAGCAGATTAACAGAGTTTGAACCACTTTTCTGTTGCAAAAAGACACTAAGTCACAAAAAATAGGAACCATTTAAGAATTTTTTAATAAATCAAATTAAGTATGGTTCTATTATAAATGTAATAAGGACACCAATCCAATTATATAGCAATGATTTTAATGAGAATAAAATACCATGTTGTAGAAGATTTTACTACATTCTTAAGATTATAACTTCATACTCTTTCTAATTTGATGTGCTGTGTGTACACGAATATTGAAGGCTGATAATTATTTTTGTTTATAAAATCCTCCTGATTTTACCCTGCACATCACACAATAATTAATAGAAAATGTTCTCTTAAAGTTGCAAAACCAAAATAAAAAGCCTGAAATCAGAAAATGCCAAGAAAATAAGACAAATAAAAAGGACATTGAAGAGGAATAAAACAGGAGTTTTACTGTTAGGTGAAAGTACACTGGCCTGGAAGATGGTTAATACTTCTTTAATGACTTACATGTTCTTTGATGGAGGTATTAAAGAAAACAAGTACTCATGTTAAAGTAACTTATGTGAGAATTTGTTATCTGAGGAAAAATATTGGTCACCCTAGGACAGTTAGGTAGTGTAATCAATGTGGTGCCTATTTCCTAGAGCAAAAGTAACTGACAGGAGGCAAATAAATGAGCTGCAAATGTCATATTGCATACATTACGTAGAGTTGGTCCCTGTACCTGCTGTCAGACACCACAAGGTACCAGTAGATAACTGCTGCATCTTTCAAACCTTTTCACAAAGCTCAGTTCTATATGAAGGGGCATTGCATCAAGTATTTTAGGACCTTGTATCTTTTCCTAGCAAAGAATCTTGTGTATACACAGTATCATGCAGATAGTTTTTGGATGTTTGCATAAAAAACTTGTGAATCTGTGCAACTGCTCAGTGTTAACATTTTAATTATATGTCAGTTGATAATGTGCCTTAAGTAGAATAATATTTGTACTGGTGGTCTGTAGAATACGTGGGGAAAAAGGCAATAATTAATGCTGTTAGAATTCAAATTTCCATGATCTGCATTCTTCAGTGTTCAGGTGGAAACTGGTTTTCAACTTCCATTTTGCCCATGAAGCATAACAGCAGAGAGAAGGAAAGTGACTTAGTCCATTCTAGGTAGCCTCTTGAGTCTGGAAGCCTTTTGAAGAGCCTATAAAATACCATGTGTTAAGGACTGCTGACGCAGGAAGAAGGTGGCTATGTCCTCCCAGGATCACCCAGTGAACAGTTGCACATTTTTCTAAATTTGGGTGCTAGTTTGCTGTTCTGTCTTGAATATCAGTATCACCTACAGAATAGCCTCTCTACACAGGACCTATTGTTTAAGATTATTTTTCAGAACAAGCTTTTGGTCAGTGTGTCAAAAACAGCTGTACCCTGTGATTCATGTTAATTCATATGAAGTCAATGCAGCGAGCTCAGACGTGGTCACTTGTTTATGTGTTCTAGCTCTTCAGAATTCAGTCACTGCTTCACACATGCACCTTGGGTTCAGGCATTGCAAGATGCATTTTAGTAATCTAGGGAATAAATTGCTACACTGAGCCTTTGCTGATCTCTCCTTTCAGAAGGGAGTTGACCCCTAAAGTATTCTATAGTTTTGGTACTAAACATGAAATAACAGGTAGGAGTAGTAATAGCAGAAAACAACCATATGGTGAACTATGCACTTAAATATTTTGTTTTGTGTGTTCAGTGCATTATCATCAGTGGGGAAAGTGGTGCTGGAAAGACAGAAAGTGCCCATCTGATCGTCCAACATTTGACCTTCTTGGGAAAGGTATTTCCTAGCCAATTATGTAAAATTATGAAGAAATCATCCCAACCCTACCCCAAGGTTCACTTTATTTAATCTTTAATACTTAAAGCCATTTATGTGAATTGTCACACTTGATTTAGGGACATAGTAATCATGCATGTGAGAGTATTGAATTAAGATGCTAAAATGTGACTCACATCAAGCCAGTCAATAGTTTTTTAAAGAGAAGGTGCCAGATTCTGAGTGTTCAGTACCTGTAGGTATGTACAGTGTTTATCACTTATAACATTATTTATGCAATAAAGAATGGAAAATATTATTGTGGCTCTAATCTTGGAAGTTCTTACACATTTAAATGTTATGAGTAATACTATTAACACCAAATAATTGGAAAATTAACCATGTCCTCTTAACCCTAAGTAGGCATCTTTAGTCCACTCTGCTTTTGGTACTCTTAACTAATTATAAGACAAGTCAAAGGTGTAACAATTGCAGAGAAAGAAAAATCTATATTTTGCTACCTGTGGGAGATTTTATCAGTTTGTTGGACCTCTTGTTGTATAAATAGAAAGGTTAGCACAGTATCTAATTCCATACAAGCATGAGAAAATGATTCTTTGCTTCTGGAGCAAGAATTGGAGTGGGGGTAAGCATTATATTCTTTTAATTGTCCTTCTGATTTGTATCTCTTTTGTCAAGGCCAATAACCGTGCTTTGCGTGAGAAAATTCTTCAGGTGAATCCTCTGGTTGAAGCATTTGGAAATGCCTGCACTGCCATCAATGACAACTCAAGTCGCTTTGGAAAGTATCTGGAAATGATGTTTACACCTACAGGAGCTGTAATGGGGGCAAAGATTTCTGAATATCTACTTGAAAAATCAAGGGTCATAAAACAGGCTGTGTAGGTATATTAATTGTCTGTCCTATAGCATTTATGTAGTGTTTGAATTGATTTAATTATCAAAAATTCTGTGATTAGATACTTTTCTGTCTTCTGCTATAATAAAAATCCTTTGTACCAGTGCTGTGACAACAAGAATAGTCCTGTTCTTTTGGAGTTGAAGCCAGAGCCACTTAATTCTTTGGGGTAATGTTGTATTCACTGGGTTTTCTGTGTTTCACAGCTGCTAATCCTACACTATTAAAACAAGTGGGAGATTTGCTACCTTGCTTCAGTGAGCTCATTATAAGAACTACTTTTACATTTGTTGTACAAGATGCCACAAGAATAAACACAGGTCTTTTGAAAGGATACTTTTTTTTTGCAGGGGAGAAAAAAATTTCCACATATTTTATTATATTTATGCTGGCCTTTATCATCAGAAGAAACTTTCTGAATATAGACTTCCTGATAAAAAGCCCCCTAGGTAACTATTGCTCACTTGTTTTAACTGCTCATTGTAATTAGCTATTGATCAGCACTTGCTTTCAGTATGATGCCTTCAAATCTCTCTTAATCCTTCTCTATTCCTTAAGGATCTTTTTTAATCCTCCCAAGGTGGGAAGAAGATGGACACTAAGGCATTAAATTATTTACCTTTGTTTGAGAAGTTGAACTATTAAAACAGAAGGAGGAAGAGCCAAGCTCATTATGTAGATATTTTGTCATACTTTCAAATGCAGACAACCCTCCTTATGATTTCTTACCGTAATGCTTCAGGTTGAGGAAGAACCCAGAATATGCTTTGGAGGTTTTTAATTGATGTTTGTACTTTGAGTGCATCTGATCTGTACTGGGTGAGGAGATGTGTGTGAAATGTTGGTAACATTATTAGACATTAACAAAGAATAATGCAGATGTTAATGCAACAGAAACAAAAGCTTCGTATGAATTAGCATCAAACTATATAATTGAAAGTTATTGAGATAAATGTTCTTTCCAGTTTCTGAGGTACTTGCATTTAAGTCACTGGAGCTTGTATTGGCATATGTGGTAGTGTGATGCCTTCTTTCTCCCACTCTGTTTAGATATATTGATAATGAAACTGGAAGAGTGATGCATGATATTGTTACTAAAGATTCCTATGGAAGACAATTTGAAGCAATTCAGCATTGTTTTAGAATTATAGGATTTACTGATGAGGTAAGAGATTCAGTTGCTAACCCATTCTTGATCTTATTTATGAAAACCACCTCCAGTGCTGCCCTTTGGTTTTGTGGATGTACAAAATTTTGTAAGCCACAAAATCTCTTGTTATGACAGAAGTGAACTGTGAAAGCATAACCCCCCACTCAGACGGCAAGACCAGCCTGAGGTCCCAGTTAATACTCAGGCAATTCTGTTGCGCTATTTCTTGTGTAAATAAAAGATTACTTGAAGTTGTAGAACTTGCTCTCAGAGAAAGCTACAAGCTTTAATATCCATTCCAGTATCTATTATGTTTTTCCTTCATAGCCTAAATATGATGTGTGTGTCTAACTGAATTCCTTAAAAGTGCTTCTTGTCATCTTTTACAGGAAGTGTATTCAGTATACAGAATACTGACTGGAATCTTAAATACTGGAAATATTGAGTTTGCTGCTATTTCTTCACAACACCAAACAGATAAAAGTGAGGTTCCTAACCCAGAAGCCTTAGATAATGGTATATATCTTTCAACCTTGTCAGTTCTGTATATACGATTTGACTCTATTTGTGATAGTCTCTAGCTCACGGTTAGCAGTTGGTCAATGCTGGTGATTTTCACTGCATAATCACAATTGTGTCTTTTTCCACTGTCTTTTAGCTGCTGCACTACTAAGCATTGGGTCAGAAGAACTTCAAGAAGCCCTAACCTCCCATTGCGTTGTAACACGGGGCGAGACTATTATCCGGACGAACACGGTGGACAAAGCAGCGGACGTGCGGGATGCCATGTCTAAAGCACTTTATGGCCGGCTCTTCAGCTGGATCGTAAATCGTATCAATACGCTGCTTCAGCCAGATAAAAGTATATGGCAAGTTACACATCACTGCATCATGTGTACTTACTGTGCATATGTCTGATGGGTTCAGCCATTTGTATATTTTTGAATTTGCAGAAAAAGTGCTGTGTTTATTTTGGCTAAGGCTTCAAAATGGCTTTCATGCTGTGATACTGAATCCTGTTTCCAGGACATTAAGTCCATCACTTTCAAAGAGCTGAATAGAATTTAGCTGCTGAAGTCAATGGAAATTGGGTGGTTGAAGGGCTGTCCAGTTTTTTTGAAAGATGCTTCCTGTGTAGCAAACATGAAAATCATACAAAAGGCTGATAAATAATTGGAGTACACTGAAAAAATTCAGTACACAGTCCTTACAGTCCCCCTGCTTTTGTAAGCAAGTAATAAATGCAGATTTCAGATTATTATTGTGCTGCTACCTGAGATGTGATTATTTTAAAATTTTTTTACAATTGCAGAAACATTATATAGCGCATCCTTATAATTTCATTGCCAGGCACTGATCTGGCTGGTTTGATCTTTTGAAGAAGCTGTAGAGACTTTAGAAACAAGGGAACCTCTCAGCAAATGTGAAAATGCCTCTGATCTGAGATCTCTACTTGCTACTTCACTATATCATATAGACATAGTCTCTTCCATTTATGCAGTTCTGGTAGTGACCGAGTGTACTTGAGTTAGCACGTGGACTATTAACAGTCCGGCAGCAGATTTGGTAATTACCCTTCTGAATAAGTGTAGGGAAAACGTACCATTAAACCTAGACACCTTTTCTCTGCCTGGAGGAGCAGACAGTAGATTTTATTTGGGATCTGCCTAGTGAAACCCCTTGTTTCAATATGGCTGCTAAGTGTCTGTTACTCTGTACCTATGATTTTCCTACCTTCTTCATGAAAATTTGCAAGAACCAAGTGGAAAACAGAAGTCTTAGCAAGGCTGAACAAATGCACAAGTTGTCTTAGGTTCAGACATACTTTTCCTCCTTATTTCTGCAGCAGAGTGAATCAGTTATACAATCTTAGTTAGCAAATTTATTTTTATTTTAACCTGGTGTTGCCCATAATGAATTTTGTTTGTATCTTCACATGCAGCAATGCTGAAAGTGGGATGAATGTTGGGATACTAGACATATTTGGATTTGAGAACTTCGCAAGAAATTCTTTCGAACAGCTGTGCATAAATATTGCTAATGAACAGATCCAGTTTTATTTCAATCAACATATTTTTGCACTGGAACAGGTATATTCAACTCTGTTGAGGTCTAGCTGAATACAGCATCCTGCACCATAATCATATTCAGGCTACTTTACAAAATGAGTATGTGCTTTAAATGTGACATAATGACATCGTTCTGTTGATGTTTTGTAGATAATGTTATTGAGGCCTATAGAGCACTGCTGTGCATCATAAATGCCCTAATGATGATGTTGCTTTTACTGTTTCTGTATTAAAACTGTGATGGTGACTTTTGTAGATGGAATATCAGAGTGAGGGAATTGATGCCACTACAGTGGAGTATGAGGACAACCGTCCGCTTCTAGATATGTTCCTCCAGAAACCGATGGGTCTCCTATCTCTGCTAGATGAAGAAAGTCGATTTCCTCAGGCAACAGACCTAACTTTAGTTGGTATGTGCAAGTAAAACTCTGGGAAAGATCTGGGAAATGACAAATGCATTATAAGTGCAATGTCATCTTTATTCAGGTTTTCCTACCCTGGTTGTCCTGAGGCTGTGTCATTTTATTTGACATTCTAAGTATATTTTTCATTGTGCTTCCTAATTTTTCTCTGCTTACATGTTTTCTATCCTTTTCAAATTGGAAAAGTTGTCTTAAGTATCAGGTGGTAAGGGCTTATTGTTTTTTCAGTGTTACAAGGAAATATCCTGTGTCTTGTCCATGTATGTAGCATTAGTGTTGAAAGTAAAATTTAGACTTCCCAGGCTCCTAGGCCCATGTTTATCCAATTAGAAAATACTGCTTCACTCCAGATTATCTCATTATAAAATACGAAGTGTGTGTTATTTCTGGTGTGCCATTTGGCTGACTATTTCCTTGTCTTCATACATATTTTACATATATTTTGGCAAATTTTGGTGCCAGCTTTAAATACGCAGCACATGCCTTGTTTAAAGCTGTTGTCTTGCGGTTATTTACTAGAGCTGCATTTTTCCCTGTGATATGAAACAGAATTCTATTTCCTTCAATGGAATGTGCTGCAGAGACCCAAACTGTTAGAGAAGAACAGTTTCCAGTTAAATTGCACAACACATATACAAGATTTTTCACTACTGCTAGGCTGAGTTGAAACTGGAATTCAGGTCACAGACAGAATGAGTACTATGGTTTCATTCTGCTCCTTGTCTTGGTTTGAAACACAGGTGTCTGCCAAGGAAGGCAGGCACCTCCTTTGGAATGGAAAATATGACGTCTTTCTCTCTGAATTATTATTATACCAACTTTGAAATTAAGGGGTTTTCAGGCAAAGATGAACCCCAGAGGCGGGCACACTCCAGGGTGCACCTCCAACACTCCTCGTTTGTGTGTTCAAGTTTTCTGCCTCCTTGTCAGCTTGTATAAATCAGTTAATACTGAATATTGAACTTCTGCTTCCAGAGGTACTTTCCCTTGTCCAGTGCTGATCGGCCTTGCTGCTGGTCTGTACACAGCACAGCAGGATCCCTCAAGCAGACAGCAAAGTGGGATATTTTGTCCTGTCCAAGTGTGCCAGACAATCATTAATTCTAGGACTCTGTCCCAGCCTCCAGAAATTCCAAACTTAATACTTTTTGCTTTAAATGCAAGCTCAATTAAGTGGTAATAGAAAGAAAAACCAAACAAAAATGTTAATGGATTCTAACATTAGAAAAAATATTTTGATAATGTTTTCTGACATACACAGCATGACAGAGAATGTTATCAATTGATTCTGATCTCAGGTCTCTAGTTGCTTGTTCAGGTAAATTAGCATAAAAGCAAATTTCACCATATAAACACTAATTCTTACTAAAATGGGTTCCTTTGGATCCTGCTTCTTTCCAGGGATGTTTCTTTGGCTCAGCAGGCAGGAATTGCTATGTGGGCCCTCAGTGTTGGACAGACAGCACTAATTTCATTACAAAATATTACAGGGCCTACAAAATATCACAGGACAGCATAAAAGACATTTTTCTTAGAAACCTATGTTCCTTCTTCTGTCAGGTCTTTAGGGGTAATCACAGGAAGCAGAAAGTCTCCTTAGAAGGGTTTTTATAGAGAAACTTCTTTTTTTCTGTAGAAGTCCAAAGGTACATGAGGGACAGTTCCAGACTGAGCACATGAATATATCCTTAAAACCTGATGCACAAAGCTAAATGAATGCAGAAAGGAAGATAGAGAAAATACAAATAGCAGGCATTTAAGTGACTGTGATATATGCAATGTATAAGAAATAACCTCACCCCAAACCCTGCATATACATTAGTAAATTCATTGCAAAATATGAGAAGTCATCACATCTTCTCATTGGGTCTTCCTGCTCAATATGTTTCCATGTACAGAAGCATCCACAAACAGTGATTTTTAAAGACAGTCTTACTGGGCTAGTTGAAAATGAACTGTTCCATTCAGATGTGACAGCTTGGTATTTCTGAGCAATCTGATAATATGTGTTTATAGCAGTTCTGACTTCTTGAGCAGCAATTTAGCAAGCTAATTAGGATGAAGACTGTTGTTAATCACTCTGTGACTTAAATCAACATCTTTTCTCAATGTCTAGACAAGTTCGAAGATAACTTGCGATGCAAATACTTCTGGAGACCAAAAGGAATGGAACTGTCATTTGGAATTCAGCACTATGCTGGAAAGGTAAGGTCATGAGATTTTTATTTAGTTCAGATAATAGTTGGTATGGTCATCACTTGTTTTTATTCAAAGTTTCTGCTTTATGTTTTTTTCCTCTCATTTTAATAGAAAAAAATGGTAATGTTTATGTAAATGTGCACTCTGCAATGAAACTTTCATGTGTAGCAGTCCATTTTGGAGCCCATCGTTAGGGCTCTTGCACAGATTCTGTAGACAGTAAGCATCTTTTTTCTGCAAGAAACCTGGCCTCAGAAATGCCAGTCCTACAGTCGTTTCAAAGGAGGGACTCTGGAGCCAGGGCAGGCTATGTGCTTGGTAACAGCATGAATGCCACAGTAGTTCTGTGGGAGAGTGTCTTGCAGAGTGTCATGCAAAGTATATGCATGAAAAGCAGTGTAAACCAGTATCTGTAACAGAACTTAAAATCCTATAGAGTACATTGGAAAGACTGGGACTTGCTAGTAGAGGTGTTTTCTTGTACTTTGTATCTTTTGTCCTCAGAGGTTGACGTTCATGTATTATTTTATATGGGGAGTAACAGTCCAGTTTTCACCATAACATGAGCTTTGCATGCAGTTTCAGGCCCAAATATTTGTTCATAGACAAAATTGAAATATCCATGTTTTATATAGTTATCAATTAAGTCTCATCCCTGGATCATTATAGGACTCCAAAATTTTAAGATGTATTCTAGTAACTTTGGTCAGGCTTTCTGTCTTGTTAAGAATAACTATTAAAATTCACACAGTTTTAGTTAATTCTTTGTACCCACATGGCCAAATAATAAAAACAATACTGGCCAGTTTTCTATTGCCAGAGAACATTCGCTTTCTGTGTAAATTAATGGACTTCAGGGAAATTTGGCTAGAGAGGAATATTGCAAGTGATAATAAAACAGCTCTAAAAAATCATTGCAATTAAACAAAACGAAAAATTAACTGATTCTTATATTAATACAAATATCCAGGCATTAATTTTTAATCAAAACTGTTAAAATAATTGTAATAGAGGAATGCTTTGTTCCTAATGTGGTTTTCAGTGCCATGAGAAGCTGATTTAATGTACCTACATTGTGCCAACTTATTACTGTTCCTCCAGCAGGTCCACTTATAGATCACAGGTTTGATGCAGACAACCAATAGAAAGTGCCCACCTGAGAGCCATTTCTTACATCACAAGTAAATGATCAACTGAAGCTTTAATGAAGTAGCTCTGTTGTATTGCATCATGCATAGAAGAGTTTGACATGGATGAGCATAGCACAACAGGATTTAAGCCATGTAACCTAATTTGATGTGCAATGGCATTCTATGACTACAGATACTCTGTATAGCCAATTTGCATTCTGAACACACTGCTGTAGTTCACTTTTAAGACCTTTGCAGGTAATTCATTTGCTTTTCAGACCAAGCTAGCTGGTCTCCTTGGTCATCCTGACTGTTCACGTGTTAAAGAACATAGTAAGTTTTGGGTAACCCTTTTCATCAAAATTTCTGATTCTGTTTTCCCACACTAGGTATTGTATGATGCCTCTGCATTCCTTGAGAAGAACAGAGACACTCTTCCTGCTGACGTAGTGGTGGTGTTGCGAACTTCAGAGAACAAACTTCTTCAGCAGCTGTTCTCTAGCCCATTAACAAAAACAGGTATGTTCTGCACAGCTTTGCTGACACTGTAACTTCTTCAGCTACCTGTTCCTCTCAAACTCTTACTTGATTCTAGACAATTTTTTTTTCAATGATTTCATTATATCTCCTTTCCAGAGTGTTTGTTCTCTGATTTCAAGATTTCATTTCCTCTCATGAATCTCTTGCATCAAGATTCTTCCCTGACTTCAGAGAAAGGGAGATTATCAGATGTGTAGGGCAAGAGCTCATTCTCAGAGCAGGATAAAAATATGGGAGTTTCTAGTTCTTGGTCCTTTACTGAGATCAGTACTTGGTTGGTAGATTCTTGTGTACCATGTCTTACAGTTCATAAATCATGTGATGTAGATCAAGGTGTTTTGGAGGTAATATCCATCTATTTAGAAGCACTGATGTAATACATAGTTTCTTACAAATTATAAGAGCCATATACTAATAGGCTAGAAGTAATTCTGTTGATTTAAAGCTTGTTGACTTTGACTTACAGGAAAGTGCCAAATCTGTAGCTAAATAAAACAGTGAGATGAAGTTTGATTACTCCATGGATAGATGCCAGAATGCCATAGTACCATATGCAAATGATAGTTCTGCAGTATCCATGCAAACAATCCAGCAAATGAATACTTCTCTCAATACTTACTAAAGCATCTTTTTCATAATGGGTGAGAAAAATATGCAATACTAAATCCAAATACAATGGATTATACTAGATTGCAAAATTATTGTGAGCTAACATATGGAGATGAGATTGTATGTTTAGGTAGAAATACTCGGTGGATGCATTAGATAGTGCTGGGTAGACTTATTGTACGTTGGCTGTAGATGCAATCCTCTGCCTGTGCAGCAGCTCTCTGCCTTGAATTTCTTGACTCTCAGTAACCCAGTTGTAGCATCTGGTGATGCATATAACCTCTCTTGACATTTCTGTGTGGAAAAAGAACATCTGGAGAAAAAATTATGTTGAGCTTTTTTTACACATGTAAAATTAATATCATAATATCTGTTTATACTGCAGAGGATAGGTTCCTGTTGCAGGGTAATTTTTCCTGTAATTGAAAGGCTTTCAACTACCCCACCTCAAATTACACTTTTAGGGGTTCCTGAGAGGTGAGGATCTAGTGAGGAATCTGCTTCTCCTTTCAGCTATAGTGAGTTTAGATGGAAAGGAATATAGTTTATGATGGAGGATTGGTTTGTGCCCAAGTGGGAAACAAAGGATCTTTTTGTCTATTACTACTCTGCATTTGAGTCTGTGTTAAATTTATAAAAGAGATTCTGATCAAGCAAAGCAAGAAAGAAAGCTCACACGTGGTCAAATGTGCCTCCACACCCCTCTTTACAAGCTGTTTTATACCTTGGAGCTATTGTCAGAATGAAACCTATTAGGTGCTTTGTCCCAGTTATCAGTCCCAATTATTGCAAATATACTTTTTATTTTATTGCTATTTTTAAATCAGAATGCTGATACCTTCATGCAAATTCATTTTTTTCTTGCCTTAGAGAGTTATTTTCAGTAGCAGCAGCAGCACTTAACTTGAATATTGTGCCTGAGATGTATAGAAGGTTCAGTAAGAGATACTTCTCATTGCAGTTAATGTAAAGTTACCATGCTGGTGTATTTTACCTACTTTTTTAGGTCTCTTATATTTCTTCCTTGTTTCCTACTTACATTAATTGAATGCTTTCTCCCTCCATTTACCTTTCTGTGGAGAGCACACAGCAAGTTGTTTTCTGTATTTGTCAAGTTGGTACAGGGCATCCTGATAAAAAAATTACTGTGCATGTGCTTCTATGTATGGTGTTATAAGAGTAGCTTAAAGGTCTTATGTAATTTTTACTTTTTAAAAGCCTTTGTGATGTTGCTCTTTTTTCCCAGCTGTCTGATATAATTGACATTCACATCCTGTGTTGGGGGCCTCTGTGTTCTAAAATCAGATTGTTGCCAGGTTTAGTTTTGGCAGCTTGCAAGATAAATGAAAGGTTTGGCTGAGAACAGAAGGCATTGCTGGCAATGCTACTTCATCTGCTCAGTGAGGAAAGACAATGCTATTCTTTTAACTTTCTACAAAGATGCTTTTGTAAACAAAAGAATAGTGAGTGTGTATGTATCCCGTTGTACTCTGTCCTTGTCTCTTAGCCCTCTTCCCTCGACTCAACGTGTGCTTCATTCCTAAAGAAAACCAGAAAAAATACAGATTAAGATTTATAATCTTAGTACAGCTTTTGGTCAATTACTGACTAATACAAAAGTTTGTCATTTGCGTGGAAGCCATATTCCGTCTTTCCAGGTAACCCTGACTTGAAATGGGCTTTCTGACAGTGTGTGTGGTGTTTCGTTTGAAGACGAGTGGCAGCACATTCTCACATCTGCTGGCAGCTATCTCTGGAATGTGCAGTGTTGGGTTTTGCCAAGCAGCGGTTTCCCATACGTGTTGCAGCCACTGGGTGGTGCTATCCCAGAGGCGTGAGGGAATGCGAGGCTGAAATCATGGGTCTGACAAGGACTGAAAATGTAGTTCTTTAAATACCAAAAAGAACAAAAAGATGCCTTTCCCGCCCTGAGATGATCCTCTGTTTGAAGTATATTTATATAACTGTCATATCTTCCCCTGTCAAAAACTGAGCAGCATCAAGAAAATAAATACTAAAAAGCTAAATTCTTTTACTAATTTAAGATCATGTTAATCCTTGTAATTTATCAAGTACACTTATCCCTTCTCAACAAATGCTTATATTTCACAGTAGCAGTCTGTGCAGTTTAAAGGGCCAGAAATTAACAGCAGGACATTAAATGTACATTTGTAATAGTAATTTATTGTTAATAGAGTATGCAACTACTCATATGAGACATTGGAACTTAAACATTCTGGAACTAATTTTGTGGCATATACAGCTTGTTTTGTCATCTTTCAGTGGAAATTTAGTCATGTTCAGTGTGTTTTGAAATCTGCACTTTCTGGGGACCTTTAACTTCAAAAGTGAATTAATGTATTCTGATTTAACCTAACAGTTCTCCCATTTGCTTCCATATCTGTCACTTTTTTTTCTATAGACACAGCTTCTTGTGCTGCCACTACTGTAGATGAATATGCATGTTCCCATTTAGATAGAATATATTCCTGATTGTCTCTGGGTTTAGTTTATCACTGTTGTTGGTAAAGCATCAGAGAGAGAAGAAATCACATGAAGTAGAAAGCAGAGTCCCCTTGTAAGAATAGAGGATTTTTGTTGGAAAAATTAAGGACAGCCTTGGTACATTCACCGTTGAGGAGTCAGACATTTTGCTCACTGTCCTGATATTCGATAATTTTTGTAGCATCACCTGTAAGGGGTGGTACCATTGGATTACTTGGGCAAAGCACCCCTGGGGGTTTTTGAGACTGCAAGGTTTTTATCTTCTTAGAAAAGCTGCATCACAACAAGATCATCTACTCTTGAAACACAATCTCTGCAGACTTTTGTCCTTGCCATGACTCACAGACCTTCAGAACTTCGAGAAAATTATCTTCTGCAGGGAGGGGAAAGGGAAATC
>VYZP01050624.1:130-16685 GCA_013400635.1 Hypocryptadius cinnamomeus
GACAGCTCTCTGCTGAGCTGGGCAGAAGCAGGGGTTTTTATACCTTACAGGGGCTTTGGAAATTGTCCAATAGTAAGGGTCAAGGGAAAGTGACCTATAGGCTTACAGAGAGATAAGCAGGGGTCTGAAGGTGGAAGAGAGGGGCTTCTAAGGTCCAGTCATCATCACTTGGCATTTCCTAGCTTAGGCTTCTGAATGCCAAGGAGACATTGCAGGCCCTGTGCCTGCTACAAGTTGCTGTTCTGTCTGAGGGTCCAATGAGTCACTATCATATTTTTGCAAAATTGGGCAACCTCCATTGTGAAAGAAGTACCAAACATAAAAATTTTTTTGGTCCCCTCTGCATTGCAACGCATCAAGTAAAGCATTTCCTTCAGATCTGGACAGATTTGGTTTTGCTGGAAAAAGTCCAAGGAATAAGCAGATGTTGAGCTAACATAATCTTCATTCACAGAGTTTGTGGTGTTAGGCATTTGAAGAGGAGGATGCACCATAATTGTCTTCAAATGCATAAAAGGCTGCAGCAAAGCAGCATGAAATAGTGCTTTTTAACCCTTGTATTCAAGATGTTGGGTGTTTTGGTTTTGTTTTGTAAGCTGTTTTCTGGAAAAGCAACTGATTTATCAATTTCATTCATTGCTCCCACTTAGTATCAGTGCAGTTTATTATTTCTGTGTAGGTGTCTAACCTTGCCCTTTTAAAATTGCATTCTGTTTTTGAAGAATTGTGTCTTCAATTTATCAGAACACCTTCAAATTCTTATGTGCACCAACATTTTCATAGTTCCTGCCAGGTTAGCACTGTTTTGTCTGTTAGCAAATTTTGTCTGCATACTTCTTCTTTCATCCTGTAGAAATGGTGCTTAATAATATTAAATTTTTGAGTAGTAAAACAAATAGATGCTTTACACACAGCTCAGAAATCCTTTTAGAACACAATGTATATCACAAAATACCTTTAGATTCTTAGTTGCTCTGTTAGTGTCTTGAAATAACTCGGGGTCTTCATCGACAAATGAAAAAGGAAAAGGGCTAAAAGCTCCCTCATGCCACAGTGAACAAAATAACTACTGCATAGGGCTTCCCAATACTGCTCATTCTCAGCCCAAAATATACTTGGTGTTGACTGTCCACGGCTGTGTCAATGCTCCTGCTGATCACTGCGTCCTTTGGGTGTTGTGGAGGGAGATGCTCTGCCCATGTAACTGAATCGTGGCTTCAGCGCCTGACTCCCATGTCCCAGTTTAGCCAGAGAGGCAGCCTCAGTTCAGCTTTTAGTCTTGGGAGCAGTCCCATTGAGTTAGCTGGAGGTACTGAGGTGCTTCAAGTTGAAAACATGAAGTGCTTCACCAGTCCGTGACTTTGCACTTTGTGACAGTGAAATGCTTTGAAGCAATTCCAATTGAATGAAGACATTATCATCAAAATTTTGAGCTTTGTGGGATCATGGCTTCCTGAGCTTCTGCCATTAGAAAACTCTTTTGTACATGAAACTCTAAATAGCTTGCAACTCTTACTGGCTGCTTAGCTCTTACTGTAAAACCTCCTTTAATAGTGGTGCAGAGAGAACTGGGGCCATTTTCATTCTGTGAAGAAGCTTAATTTACTTCCCTTGTGCTCTTTCATTCATTGTTGAACTATGTTGTATTTGTCACCAGCATTTTAGCATTTTAGATTAAACAAGTTCACACCTGTGTGCAGTTTGGAGTGTAAAGTATTGTGTCAAAAAGGACTTAAAGCAAATTGATTGCAGATTTTGGTGAAGATGACTAGAGATCCTTGTTCATATTGAAGCCTGACTGGTCTGAGCTGTTGGTCATGGCTGTCAGTCTTGGAGAAAATCCTTATGGCAGTTGGTTTGCATTTGGAGCAAATCAAATCACTACATAGTTAAAATAAAGAAAATAAAAAAACCCCACCTTTCTATCTTCTATACAAGCAAGTGGTTTTTATTGTAGATGTCAGACAAATTTAATAATGTCCGAGACAGATAGGACACTTGCAAGTTAAACAGAAGTTGGACTACATATGAGAAAAATAATGTTTGTTCTGACTACATGAAAAGTAGTTAATATAAATAGTTTTTTTCAATGTTCATCATATTGTGTGGCTTAAGCTTTTTCCATTTATAAATTAAATTATGACTGCTTGGTTCAAGAATTGCATACTATAATATGGTTGAAGGAAAATATTTAATCATAGGTTTTTGACACCAGTGAGAGAATCAGTCAACACATTAGTTGAATATATTAATCTTGTTTAATCTATGGTACCTACAGGTGTCTAATAGAATGTAAAACTGTGGTTTTAAATGAAGATCAAGGGAAGGAAAAAAGGCTGAGAAATATTTTAACCATTATAAGTGAAAGCTATTCCTGAATGCATGGTAGGCAAATTATTGTTTTACCTTTTCAAAACATAACAGCAATAACTTCATCTAAAAGGAGGTGGGAGGTGGGCATCACTAGGAAAGCTTCATCTTTTGGGTCCTAGTTTGTCTTTGTTACCAAGAGCATAAGTCTGCACAGTGATTCCAGGCAAGGTTTTAAAGTTTAGGTGAAAGAGGGGGGGAAAGAAAAAAATCTTAATAAAGTATTAGCATGACAATAAGTGAGTCTGTTGGAAACCCAAAAGTTGAATGTCAGTGTGTGACACTCATAAATTGCTAGTTAAAAGCACTGGAAGCTTTTTTCATATCAGAAAAATAAGGTGTCTGCCATTGTCAGCAGTGTTGCTTATCTTCACTATTTTCCCTTTTATAGGTAGAGATGATCTGTGTAATTTTTTTCTCCCATAGCCTTGAGAAAGCAGAACAGAAGGAAAGCCAGAAAAGCAAGGGAAGGGAAGATTTCTGAGAGTGATATGTTTCAACCCTCCCCCTCCTCCCCTGCCACTGGTGATATCTAAAAATACAATAATGCAAGTCTTCTAAAATGATAGTTGAGATAGGGTGCACTCAAAAATAATGCATTATATAAAATTATTTTTCAGAATAACATGAGTTTAGAATTGCTTTATCTCAAAAGTTGACTTAATCACTATGTGCATTCTTCTGTAGAAAAGAGCTGAGCTAAGGCAAGTGCACTATTGGTCAATTTGACATCAAAAACTCTCATTCCAGTGTTTTTATTTTTTCGTAGCATAAAAATGTTCTTACATGCAGAGAGATCTATAGCTGATATTTTCCTTTTCTTTCCTCTGCCCCTTGGTAATTAGATTGGATTAGGCTATTTCTGGGTATAAAATTTCTAAATTGCAGAAAGAAGTCTAGCTTATATTTTTCAATTTAGGCTACATTTGCAGCTAGGAAGGGAAGCACATGACCACTCCTGGCTCCTTTTTTAGGGAGTACAAGGCTAAGTGTCTTGGCTGGAAGAGGGGCTTGACCATTTCATCATGACCCATTTTACTCTGCTTTTGACACTGAAGTGACATTCATTATTACTGACTTCTTTCCAAAAAGCATTGGGCTGTCCCTCAGTTGTGCCATTCTAAGTGAAGGTAGATATAGAAGTGGAGAGTGACAGGTGTAAGTCTAAAGCGTGTGTTTTGCTGTGATGTATTTAGAGCTACTATTTTTAAAATAGATGTTTAATATAGACGTTTTTGGGTAAAGAAATAGTTATTGAAGGCGTGCTTCTGGAGTTCAGTGACTCTGTAGTCACTGGAGCTACTTATCTGGTTTAAAAATTACTTTTCTGTTGCGCTGTTGCAAAATTACTTGGTTACTCAAGGGAAGGCGTGCTGTTTCTCAGGAGAATGCTGTACCCCAGGTGCTACTGTGGTTGCCATGGCAGTTTGCTAGCAAGCAACCTCTTAAATATGTTACTACTAGCAAAGAAATGGTGTCTTTTTGATCTTTTTGCCAGATGCTCATTTTGTAGAACACTCTACACAGAATGGTTAGATTTTTGTCATAAAATGTTATTTTCTGTCCCCTGAAATGTCATTACTTTTTAATAAATATTTTTTGAGCTAGTGACACTTAAAAAATTATAAAAAATAAACCTCCTATCTTTGAATCTCCTTTTAGAAGCTGTTTTGGTAATTGATATGCAAGTGGGATTGAGCCTAGCTGGCTTTGTTTACATAATCTCACTCAGAAATTAGTTTTCAAAAATGTGCTTTGCTTATTGAGAATACCTGCTTTAATTCTGTTTGGAATCTGTCCTTTTTTCCTTGTCAGGTTCTGGTATATAAACCAGGACAGTGTTGTGTGCCTGAGTGCTTGTGTGTGGAGAGAGGGTGGGTAGGACAAATGAGCTACTTGCTCTCTAATAACTGATTCTGTTGAGTTGGAGTTTTTTGTTGTTTTTGTTTTTCTTTTTATCTTCTGAGCAACCCAAAGAGAGTAGTTGTGGGTTGGGGTTTTTTTGTGGGGTTTTTTTTTTTTTGGTGTTTTTTTTTTTTTCTTTTTTTTTTTTTTTTTTTTTTTTTTTTTTTTTTTTTTTTTTTTTTTTTTTTTTTTTGTTTTGTTTTGTTTTGTTTTGTTTTGTTTTGTTTTTTTTGTGTTTTGGTTTGGTTTTATTTTAAAAGAGTTTTCTTCAGACAAGAGTCTTGGGTAGTTCTGTGACTTACTAAGTAAAGGAAAAGATGTGAAGATGTCTTTTGACGATGAATATATTGGTATTCTTCACACCTAAGCATCCGATAAAGTGGAATACAAATGAAAGGACTTAAGGCTAAACTGTACCTTCTGGCACCTGTCTGAAGAAGAAGTGCTGCTCCAATTCAGGATTATCACAAGAGGTGTCGTGGCCCAGGGACCTCTCTCTCCCCATGAGACCTTGTTCCTGTGTTGCAGGGTTCTGCAAACAGCAGGGAAGTGGTGACACACTTGCAGCAAATTGTGAGGGTTGTGCTGGCTCTTGTGGAAAGCCAGACAAGCCATTATCTCTGCACATCCTCCACATTTCTAGTCCACCTGCTCTGGGTGGGAAGGTGTTGGCATCTATTGCATGAGAGGATTTATTATGACATATAGCATAAGGAAAAGTCAGAGTCGAGCCCTTAAGCAAGGTTTGCTTTACCTACTCACAATTTTTTTTTTTTAATGAATGCTGTAGTGAAACTTATTCAGAAGGTTATTCTAATCCTGTTCTGCAATATGAAAATAAAGGTGTAATTTAAAACAAATGACTTGGCAGACATTGAACACCCAGTGAGGTTGTGCTAGTCCCCAGTGCAGAGGGTCATCAAATCAAAAATTGTGGCTGAATTTTTGAAGTGCTTGGATAATTTTATGACCAATAGTAGCATTTGTAGTTATGAAAGGTAAGATAAAGATCATCAGCTCTCATGCTTCAAGGCATAAGGTAATCACTGCAGCGTTACAGGAGGGATATTTCCCTGCTGAGCAGCATTACACAGTTGGTTATGTACATTATGAGGTGTGTTCTTTCCTTTGATATAAACCATTAGCCAAAAAGGTGACACTTGATGGCTGAACAGGTTATTGAGACAAACCTTATATCAGCTGCCATGGGGATATATTTCTGTGTGAAACGGTTCTGTTGCATCACATAATCCAAGCTGTTACTTGGAGGAATATCACTAAAAATCACAGAATGGGTTCCCATTTTGTGCATGGTAAGTCTTGAGCTGCTGTGAGAGGCTTACTGCTACCATATGTGTGAAGGATTGTTTGTTGCTTGCATAGTTGGTGCTCTCTCCTGCCTTGCTCCTACTTGGAGGCAGCTTCTCACACAGCCTGCAGGTGTGCACTTCACAGTTTCAGTGCTGGCAGTGGACACCTGGGCCGGGGAGTCACAGCTGGGTTCTGACTGTGCCCTCAGTGATGGGCTTGTCAGCACTGCTGGGTCCTGCCCAAGGCTTTCTCTGCCCCTGCTTCCACATGGCTCTTGGATTCCTTTGCTCTCCATACTTAGAGCTAGCCATGAGAAGAAGCTAAGTATAGCAAGGTTATGTATAACAATAATCAGATATACTTAAATGTATTCTCAGTTTTTGCTTAACTAGGCTGGAAGGACCAAGGTTTCCTTGCTTCTTGTCAAGAAAGTTATTTTCCCATTCTTGTAATGTCCTCAGAAACCCTTTTCTGGGCATACTTACAGTTTTGTTCTGAAAACAGGTGATCATAAATCACCCCACTATTTCAGATGAGGTCCAAGTAGTACTCTGAGTTGACTGAAAATGTCTGATATTCCCAGAAATTCATTAGACCTTTTTACAGCTGGTAGATAACAAATAGGTACCTCTTAATCATTCTATACACCAGCTTTCTTCTCCTCCATTTCTTAAGTCTGATGACCCTCCAGTTTAAAGCAGAAATCCTCATTAGCTTGTCTTGTCATTATGTACTTTTTGCTTTTAAACTTCGTCCTGTTCAGTTTTCTACCTCACAAGGTCATCTCATTCTCTCTGTGTGATGATCTAGTCCTCTTCCATGCTCATAATTATATCAGCTTTGCATTTCATAATCCAGTCCTTGGATCAAGGTTGCTAATAAATGTGTTAAGCAGAATCCATCCCAAGACTGGTTCCTGAGAAATACTTCATAATATTTCTCCATCTTTAGAAGTGCTTTTTTTTTTTCACTACATACTCTTGTAGTGCCTCCCATAGACTCTATGCCTCCCATAGTTTTCTATCCATATTATGATGTATTCTTGTATTGCTCCTCATTGTCTGCCTTTTAAATAAAGATTTCTTAGAGAACACTGCCAGATGCTTAATTCAAACATAGATGTATTAGCTGTACTGTATTGCCCTTGTCTAAGTAGTTATCTGTCTTACTAAGAAACTCATCATGTCTCTCAGGTGATCTATTAGTAATGAGAATATATTTCTTTTTATGCTACTTCAAGTCTACCTCCATGCCCTCAATTACTGTCTCTTCCAAAGTCTGCTGTAGTCAGTGTCAGAATCACATGAATATGTGTTTATCACTTCTCCTTTCTTGGAGTGCATTTATAGTTAGTATTCCTCAGTGTTATTTTTGCTTTAGCACTGATGATCAGGGATGCCCATAGAACAAAGTTTTTGAGTAAAGGTTTATGAAACTAACTGGTATATGGGGAAAACTTTAGTTCCCATTGGGTTATAAATTTCATTTAAAAACTTGCCAGTGAGTTTGTATTTTTATCTTCTGGCTCTTTTAGTATGCTGCAAATGTTCCTGTCCTTGTGGCATTATTCTTATGAGAAAATGGAACATTTGTCCAGGTTTGGGGATACACAGGTAAGTTTTCATTGAATCTGTATGAGAATAAGTCCTTAACTAGTTTTTCTCTGTATTTTAATCCCTCTCTTCTCCTTGGCTGAAATGAGCCTTTCACTTTTCAGTCTGTTTTTATTTGAAAGATTGAGCTGAGGTGCTATTTTTATTGTGTGACTAATTTAGGACACCTGCCTTACCTTGTTAATCAATCTCTCTTTTTCTGTCCTTGTAAGTTTTTTGCTTACTCCTGATATCTTCTTTGAAGTGCTTCTTATCCTTGATGTTCTTTTTAAATTTCATTCTAAACAGTTTCAACCTTTTGTTAAAGTTATATCTCTATATTCTTGAGCTCAGTGTAGGATTATCAGTTGTGTTAACTTTCCTATGCACTCAGAGTTGGCTCTGTTGAATTCCAGACCTTCTTTGTAGGCTTATTTTTATATATATTGTTATTCATCAACTTGTCAAAAGATGAGTTGGTCACAAACATTTGATTAATTTTTTAATTTAACCAGATTTTCTGTAGGGTCAGATTTTCTGTTGCTTTTAAATTCTTCACCCTGATGTTGTCTCCAGTGAGGTTCAGCTGTGATTGGAGGTAAAGAACAAGCCTGAAGAATTTACAGCATGAGTTAAAAAATTGCAACTTGACATTAGAAAAATCACTGTAAAAAAAGATGAGGTTTTCAGTCTGTTTTTGTCTTTTGATTTACTCCCAGTCAATAGCATATGATGACAGGATTAATTACTGCAGGCTTCATATACATTATATAGCTTTCTGTTTTCTACTCTTTATTTCTGGAGATTGATGACTACCTAATGTTATAACTTTTAATAAGGCATTTTATTTGATTTAGAACTGTCTTCATTTTAGTTTCAGATTTATAATGGTAGTTAATCAAATTTTATTGCACCTTAATTAACTTTAAAATAATTTTTAGTAACGAGATGACAAATTTTTAAATTTTGGACATGCAAAAGAACCTCTTTGTTTGAACTACCTATAGTTTTAAAGAGAAACATCACATATATAGTGGGCATGCTTTTTAGTGCTGAATCACATAATAAAAAATGAGATAAGTAAGGAGAAATGATATACAGACCTATTTGATGCACTGCTAAAGTAGAAAAAAAATATAATGGCATCTTTCTGTGTAATTACTGTATCCACAGTCAAATTATTTGACTTGTTGCAATTCTGTTTCTTCTGTGGAAGGCCATGGCTAGCCAGGGTGTAACAACTTCATGCCTATGATGCATAATTTTTGTTTCCTCTTGTAAAACATCCCAAACCCTATTGAAGTCACAGTTTGAAAATCAGTTGCTGTCACACAAGTGTGGCAAAAAGAGAAAACACAAAAACCACCATTGGTTCTTATTAGCCTTTTAAGTTAATTGCCTACATAAGAGAGCTCGTTCCCAGAACCAGGACAGCTCTTTTGCACATTGCATGCTGCTGTCCCAACATACTGTTTCATTCATATATTTTTTAAAGTCTTCCTTAGAAATTCTGATTTTTCTGCCGATATTTTTTAAAGCCTTCCTAATAAATTCTGATTTTTCTGCCTGAGGTTGTGTATCATACAAGCATATGTAGAAAGGTTTCTGTGTGTAAGTTTGCCACAGTTGTTCTACATATGTCTTGTTTCGAAGACTGAGTTAGTGACAAACTGTACATGTTAAAATATATTCCAAAATGAAATGCTTAATAAATTTCTAGAGAAATACCTGATCATAGAAATTGCCTAAGTGCCTTGCATTTGGCCTGCTCAAGGGAATTTAAACAGCCATATTTTAGGCATTAGCTTCAGGGAATGTCTTACATTTTTAAGTAACACTCTTAGCTATAGATTGGACAAGAGGGAGAAGAATACAGGGGCAAGATTACCTGTGAAGATAGGCTCAGGGTGAGGGGAAGAAAGGGATGATTCAGTATATAAGAGCTTGTCTCTAGGAGAAATTATTGTCACATTTAGTAAAAGCTCATTGATGTTGTAAGCAATGTAATGTGTAGGTTGGGGGATCAGAGAGACTGGAATGTTGGGTGAGTCTGTGGGCTCAAAAAAAAAATCTGCTCCTGGGAGAGAAACAGGAATTAAAAGGTCACCTGAATAATGTGTGCTCTAAAAGGCTGTAAGTTGGTGTCATGAGAAGGCCAACCTCCCACTTCTAGTAGTGGTGGTTATAATTTTTTTTTTTTTTAGAATTTGAGTTATGTTTGTTTGGTTGTATAAAACCTGTTGAGGATCTGCATACTTGCATTGGAATTAGTATCTCTGAAAAAGGTATCAGAAAGTGTACCTCAAGCTACTACATTTGAAGTAATTCTTCAGAAGCAGTAGCCAGTGTTTCAGCTGTTTATAGAGTAATTAACAAGTATTAAGATGTTATCAAATAGACAGAAGTGGGATGAAGAGTTGCAAATGTTTGGGGCGTGCTGTAAAGCAAACAAAAAAAACCCAAGAGAGGAAACACACCCCCTCAAACAGGATTTTGATGTTGCCTCTTTTTATGCTTCTCCAAACTCTGATTGGGATGGTCTTCTGCGGGGAGAGACCCATGTTCAGACCTCTCCATGTCATCTTCTCTGTGTGGCACTTGTTTCCTTGCAAGGCAAGGCTTAAAAGTGCTATTTCAGAAATATCACACTCTTCAAAAGATTTTATTCATATTAACTCAGCTCTGCTTTCTTAATTTGCTGTAAATTAATGAATACTTTCTGGTAAGTCAAAACTGTATTTTTGTCATGTGATCTATTTATTTAAAATAAAACCAAGTCATCAGTCTCTGCTAAACACCCCCCGAAAACCCAATGAATGATTTCTAGTACTGGATTTACTTGCTTTTTTTGATTTGTGAGCAAGTCAGGTTCTGTGACCTCTCTGTTCCTGAAAAGCTGCCTGTTCTGCATTCCTGATCTCCTGCTTTTCTTGTACCAAATTTGTCTGCTTTCATTCCTTAGGGAGAAACTCCCAAGTTATATCTGTAGTCTTTGGAAAGCTCTCTAAAATATTTAGGAGTCTGAAAATGACTGACAATCTCACTGTTCCTAACAGTACTAACTGGGGATATAAGCTTGGCAGGGAATAAATACTTTTTCATTGTGCCTGTATTTAGCCTCTTTTCATGGGTACTTCTGGCATAACTAACAGGTAAGAAGAAATTAGTGTAGTGTAATGATCTTTTCACACTTTCTTGCCACAGCTATAGTACCAGATGCTGCAGTAGACTGTGAACCTTACAACCTCTGAAGAAAAGCTATGGAAGTATACAGGGGGAGAAATAAAGCAGGATATTGCTTCTCCCTGACTGCTGTCATATGTGTATAGTGGCATTTACTGAAAAAGATTAAGATCCAAGATTAAGTCTGTATTCTAAACACAAATTGCTGTCAGCTTAAGAATTTGAGAACTTGCCAGCTGTGAAGAGAGAAATTCCCCCATCTGTCTTTGCCACTGAGAAAAAGCAATAATGGCAGTGCGTGAGCGTGAAGGACTGGACAATGTTGAAGCTTTTAGTCTTGACCTCCCTCTTTTTCTATAAATGAGCACAGTTTTTTCTTTCAGAGGTTGATGGTAAAAATGGCATCTGAACACTAAGGCAAATATACTTTACCAAAGGACTGGTCACATGAAATAGTTTCACAGTGTAAAAAGCATTTGTTGATGTGCTTTCAGAAGTTGTCACTTCCTATGGGACATTGCAGGTAGGGTATCTCTTTGAGCTCTAGGGTTGAGACATGTGGGCAGGGACAGACTAATGTTCAGAAGTGCTTTTACAGTCCATGGTGATAGTCTAGGCTCCTGTCAGACACCAGGGGAGACGTACAGACTGATTTCCCAAGCAGCTCTTTGATTCTATGTGTAGGTTGCCTTTTCTCTCTCTCAGATTTGGAAGGAGTTAGCCTAATTTTCTCCTCAGTTGTCTGAGACACCATGATTTGTTGGACTATTTCTGGTGGTTTCCAGAGGAATCTGATGGTCTGCAGCCTCCTGCCATCATGGCCCCAGGGCTCTTCAGTGCTGAGGGAATTTAAGGATGTGGCTGTTGAGGTGAGAAAGGAGAAAGGGCAGATATGGCCATGCTCCTCCTCTCCTTTCAGGCTGGACAGAACATCCCAGCCAAGTTGGGATTCAGCTGGTCACCACGTGTTGCAGCCTAGGCACCCTGTCAAATCCATGTCTGGGAGGGCTCTGCTTGTGTGAATTACGTTACTGCAAGGGCAGGCAGATTGTCAGGGCTTTATTTATTTATGGTGGGAATGCTGGCTGGTGGGTTTGTTATTATGCTTTGTCTTTTGGTCCTTTGTTTTTTGCTGTGTCTTTGCTGGTTGGGGCAAACAGGAGGCTCATAGCAGTGAACCAAATAGTTTTTAATTGTACAGCTTTTCTCTCTAATGATGCAATGAGATGATTTTATATTTAATAGTATAACTAAGAGATGAAACCCCAGACTGTGCACAGCTTGGCTTGCCTTTGTGGATATAATACACTGCAGGGGATAGTTGTTCAGGTAAAATGCTGACCTAACATCTCTAGTTGGATGGATGTTCCAGTCCAACTGGATGGAAGATGCCATGCTGAAGAGCATGTCTCTTTCCAAAGAGCATCATTGCTTTGTTCTGCAGCCATATGTGCCCCTTGTCATGGCAGGCTTCATTTCTTTGCTCTCTACTCTTCTTTTTACTTTTCGGCCCAAAACTGNCTTCTTTTTACTTTCAGGCACAAAACTGCTTACAATTACCTCTGCTGAAACAAAGACAATTATATCTGTCCTAAAGTGCTTTTGAGTTAAGAAATGTCTTCTGTGGTGTATGGTTAATTCAGAAGTCTAGCAGTCAGAGAGACTATTCTTTCAAGCCAAAATATATATTTCTTCATATTGTACATCAGCTTGCATCAAGATATTGTCAAACCATCAGTTCCTTTGCGTCTTCAAGATGTCTGGGCCTTTTGGGTGGGTTGTAAGACATCAACAATCAGTATTTTTTTACACAGACACCAGATAAAATGGCAGATTAAAAGCAACATTGATGAATCGCAAGACTGACAGCAGAGAACAGCTACTGAGAGATGCTGTCAGTAGAAGAAAAAAATATTTTTTCAAAGTAGTAATAAGCTGGCTATACCTAAGGGAAATTTGGTAAGAAATATGATTCACTTTGGTCACCTCGGAAACAAGCTGTTCATGTAATTAGATATTTGAATTATTATTAAAATATTTTGTTATTACACCAGTAACATGGTTAATCAGATGTTTTAATATGTGATATTATAACACACTAATTTTCTAACATAGAACCAAATATAGATTTTAGCATATGGATAATGACACCCTGAATAAGCTCTTGGTATTTACCAGTCAAGTCTTAAGAACTGCCTGTGACTGAGTGAAGTTGGATGCTTTTGAATTTTTATCTGCCTTTTGTTTTATCTGCCTTGTGTTAGTGCCTGTCTTTTGTTACTGATTCCAGAATAAACAGGATAAACACAGCATGCTCAGGGAACACAGCCCCTCCTGGATCTGCATGGGGGAGCTAGGGCTGTTTTAATTTATTTTTAATTTTTATATATGGATACGTGCATGACTACCAGTTTTTGAAATAGTGTAGATGTCAAATATTTGGGTTTTTATCAGCTGAAAATCTGGTCTGCAAGTGTTCTAGTGCACCTCATAAGCTGGGTCTTGTTCTTAAGCTAAGGAAAATGTCCTGTACCCATCATCCACGATGATGTGTCTTCCTTTTATTTTAAGTAATATCACATTTATGGGGGATTTACCAAAATACAAGAATCTAGTACCTATTGGAAAACATCAAGAAAATTTGTATAACCTAGAATCAGTGCCCATTGTATCCTATGTAATTGTATTTATAAGAAATTTATATCTGTCTTCTTTTGTTTGGAAAATCTTTATGGCCCTATGTAGACCTAAAAGTAAGTCAATGACAGTGATTTCCCTGTATAGTTTTTTTCCTTCATGCTTTCTCTAAAACTGTTCTAGCAGTTCTGGGATAGTTTAACAAAGTCAAAGCAGCATATGATTTTACCCTTCAAAAATCTTTGTGATGATTCAGAAGCAGGGTTCAGAGCATGTGACACATCGGGTTAGAAAATGTAGAATTAATAAATAGAAAGCTATTCAGAAAGCACTCTAAAAATGATGAACAGCTTGTAGAAACTGATTTATGAGGCAAGAACAGAAGTTAGATAAGTAGAGGTTGGTTGAATGGATGGACTGAACGTGTCTTCAGATCTATGCATGAGCAAAGAGGAGCTTTTTGTGCATTCAGGGTTGTGGACTAGACAAAAGAGGTGTTTTAGGGCTGTCAAGATAATAAGAGGGAGGAACTATGGAACAAAGTTGTTAAGATCTGTGAAAAACTGGAAGGTAAATAGAAACTGATTGTTAAAGAGAAAATTGTTAAAGAGAAAAAATATATATACACATATTCAGCTTTCTTAAGCTGGTCAGTCTATTGCGTCAGTAGGATATTTCACTTCTTTGTTATTTGGGTTTGTGAGAGCACTACAGGAGGATGAGCAGCTGATCTTTATTGGAAGAAGGTGGATGACTTTTTAGAAAAGTCTTTTTAAATCTTGAGTATCAATGCTTTGTGAGAAAGCAGCGTGTGCTCTGTGTACAAGTCTTGTTATTGTGAATTACTAATTCTTTCTTGACGTTTGTTATAGCCAGAAACAGGAATGCAGTCTAGATAGAAGTCACTCCTTTCCCTTGATTTCATAGAACGTCAAGTGAATTGACTCAAAAAAGCTGGTGGTTGTGTTAAATGATGGGTTTATGACTCAAAAGGTTTCAGTACTCACTCACCTTAATGAAAAACAATGCCTAATTAATTAAAATTGCACCTATCAGCTGTTAAATGACAGTTACTAGCACCATTCTTAAGGGTTTAAGTGGAGTGGAAACTTGAAAAATCTTTATTTTGCCTTACCATAATAAATGCGTCTCTGAGTCTTCATTCTTTAGTACATAAGACAATAACAAATGTGGTGATAAAATTACTTACATTTTTTTTTATGCTAAAGGAAATAAAATTCTTAGTGTACAATAAGTAAATTAAGTGGGTTGACCTTGGCTACCTGCCAGGTGACTGCCAAACTGCTTTATCACTCCCTTCCTCAACAACACAGGAGAGAAAATATAACAAAAGGCTCACGGGTCAAGATAAGGACAGGGAGATATCATTCAGCAATTAACATCATAGGCAAAACAGACTCGACTTGAGGAAATAAATTTAATTTACTGCCAATCAAATCAGAGTAGGATAATAAAAAATAGGAACCAATTTAAATCTCCCCATCCTCCCCCTTCCCAGTCTGAACTTTGCTCCTTATTCTTCTACCTCCTTGCCCCTAGCAATGGAGGAGGATGTGGAATGGGAGTTACGGTCAGTTTATAACACCTTATTTCTGCTATTCTTTCCTTTTCACCCCTCTCCTGCTCCAGCATGCGGCCCTTTGTGCAGGAGAAAGTCCTTTGTGAATTGTTCCAATGTGGGTCCTTCCATGGGCTGCAGTTCCTTGTGAGCTGCTTCGGTGTGGGTCCCTTCTGTGGGGTCACAAGTCCTGTTACCAAACTTGCTCCAGTGTGGGGGCTCTTTTCCATGGGGGGACAGGTCCCAGCAGGAGCCTGCCCCATTGTTGACTGTCCATGAGGTCACAGCTTCCTCCAGAGCATATCTACATGTTCTGATGTCAGTCTCTTCCATGGGGTGCAGGTGGATCTGTGCATCCCATGGATCTCCATGGGCTGCAGGGACACAGCTGCCTCACTAAGAGCTGCAGGGGAATCTCAGCTCTGGCACCTGCAGCAGCTCCTGCCCCTCCTTCTGCCCTGACCTGGGTGTCTGCATGTTCCTCTCATGTTCCCAATCCTCTCTGCCAGCTGCTCTTGTGCAAGGTTTTTACCCTTTCTTAAGTACACTATCACAGAGGTGCTGCTGGTGTTGGTGATGGGCTCAGCTTTGGTCAGTGATGGGTCTGTCCTGGAGCTGGCAGGCCTTGGCTCCATTGAACATGGGGCTGCTTCTGGCATCTTGTCACAGAGTCCACCCCCTGCTACTGAAACCTTGCCATGCAAACTCAATGCAGTGAAATGAGGGTTTCTTTTCTGAAGAAAGGCATGCGTGTGACAATGGCATAAATTCTGAAATTCTCTTTCTATACTTTCTCAGCAGAAGGAGCTGTTCTAACTGTTTGTTTTAAGAAGGATGACCACCTTTGGATTGTGATACAAGGAAATGTATCCACTGTTGTGGAAATGTAATGTTTTGTGCTTTTCTCCTTTCAGTTTTACAGTCATCTCAGTGTTGTGTTGCAGCCCATCAGCAGGAGCTCTAGCCTGTCCATGTTGTTCTCTAACATGTATGTGTATGTTACCATCTAGGCCCTTACTTCCCTCTTAAGCTCAGTTTCATCTCTTCCCAACATTAAGAAAATGTGTTTTATTTTGTCAGCATTGTTACTCCCAACCTTTTTGAGGCGCTCCCTTTGCTTTCCATCAAAGGGCAGAAACATCATAAGGAGGGAAATACAGGCAGTGGCTTCTCCCTTCACTTCTGTTTGCAGCAATCCTAGAACTGCTGTTGTTCGTCTTGTGGGTAAAGTGGAGATTTTCATGGTCATTACCTTTCTGGAGGTGATTATTTTGCTGCTGCTGTGCAGGAAAGCAAAGGATATTTAGGATAGGGACACACACACAGAGTGCAGGTTAGTGGAACAGTGTACCTTAATGTACTAAAGTAAGAAGTGTTAATTGCTTTTTTAAACACATTTTTGTCTGGGATTTAAGCTTCATGTAGTACTCTGCAGCAACTGGGTGTGTTGGGGGGCCAGGTCCCTCCAGTGCCTGCTAGCTCTCTTCTGTACTTGGCAGCTACAAATTAATATTTTCCATTTTATGCTGGTATAGGCATTGATTTGCATTGATGAGAGATTTGTATTCTCAGTACCTTCTTAATTTACAAAAATGAGAACTTTGGTGCAGGAAAAATCTCAGGGACTCTTCAAAGTAGGGTCTTTATTATATAATCTCATGAATGCTATGTGTAGTAGGTTTGCTTTGACAATTATCACTTCATGTTTTTCAAAGTCTCTAGCAGTGGGAGTGTATTTTCATAGCATCCTGTCTGGCTTTACTCTATGGCTGACCTCATGCTGTGTGCCACAATATGATGAGGTTATGTTGCTGTTAATAAAAAGTGAACAATAGCTTGAAATATATGTGGAGGGAGGTGGAAGCATTGGAAACCATTGGGATGAGGAGTATATTGCATTGATTTTTGGTATTGACTTTCTATCCACAGCTTGTCTAGTTTTGCTGTCTTTATTTTTTTTTATTATTTATTTACAACT
>VYZP01050626.1:11724-46467 GCA_013400635.1 Hypocryptadius cinnamomeus
CGCAGCCGCCCCGCCCGGCCGGCCCCGGAGCGGGGAACGCGGCCCGCACCCCCTGCCCGTGCGCACGGGCCGCGCCGGCGCTTCTGTAAGCGTCAGCCACCGCTGTGCTCCCCCGCAAACGCCCTAAAGTTTTCTGTGCTGTGTTGGTACCAGTACAAAACGGGTCAGTTTTACAGTTTTTACCTACACGGGGCACCGAGAAGAGAATTACAAGCACCTTCGTCTCTCCTCTCGCCTCCAAAGGACTTCCATAAAAAAACCAAAAAAAAAACCAGACCGCAGGAGTGGCAGTTCCTGCCACCTTCACCCTGAGAGATGTCCCCTCTGTCAGGCACCGTCCCTGCTCGCACTGCTGGGGCACCTCCCAGACCTGTGAAGAAGAGGGGAGGAAAAAAAACCAAACCAATATTGCGGAGACACGGCTGGCGAAAGGAGCCCTCACTATTTAAATCCTAGTGTCAGCTCTCATTAACAGCTCAAGTCATCTTTTCCCCGGGGCAGACCTTGTCTGGTCTATCGACTTAATGGAAAACAAAACACATGTTTGTATTCTATTATTGCAGTCTCGTTCCTTGCCTTACGGAGAGCAGGGACAGTCTTCGTCCGCTTCGTAACGGGCTTCCCGAAGCGACAAAGGTTTCCACTCGTTCCTCCCTCCTGCCCTCCCAGGAAAAGATGAGGATTTCGACGTCCGTCTCCTGCCCTTTCTCATGAATAGGAACTGCAATGGCAGCCACAAGAAAAGGCTTTCGCTGAAGCCGCTAAAAAGAGCCCAAGAAAAATAGTTACTGGTATGTTCAGTAAAACTTAGCAAAGCACAATAGTCTCTGCGGGAAACTTTGGGGGTTATCTGTGCAGCAGGTGAAGCTCTCAGCTCGGTTCCAGCTGCCAGGACCACAGCATCTCCCAGGGAGGCCGGCCGTGAGGAGATGGGCACGCTAGGCAGTAACAAGCGACAGACTGAGAGAGTTTTGAGACAACCCAAAACAAATAAACAAGCCCTCCCAAATCTTCCGCTGGGAAGATGTCTTTGATAAGGAAGCAGGGAAAGTTTTGAAGAGCTGCAGACATTTTTGCAAATGTATTTTAACTGGTCTAAGTAGCTGAAGTAAATTGGGTGGCTGTTGGCTTGTTTTGGTGGTTTTTTTTTTTTTTTTTTTTTTTCCCCTGAGACAAGGCTACGGGGAGGGGAGAGTAAGAGCTTGATAAAAGACAGGAGTACATTTCTCAACCAGAGAAAGCAGGAGAGGTCTGTAGAAGTGACGACGTGACTTGAATAAGGGAGAAGATTCTGGTGAAAGGAAAATAAATTATTAATTTCACCCCATCCTCAGTGCTTTCGTTGAGGTACAGGTCTCTGCGCAGTGCCAAGCACAGGGCACTTGAACCTGGCAAGAGTAACCGATCGAAATTAGCTGTTCTAATGTCCACCTATTCGCTCTACTAAGGCATTTTAAAGCCGTCTCCAGCTGATCTCCCCCTTACTCCCAGCCCCACTTCGGGATGCGCAGGAAGGGTGGGAATGGGAAATTGTCCAGAGATCGCACCGGTCCCAGGGCACTCCTTGGGCGGCTGCGGGGTCCCAGCGGAGGGAGCAGGTTTCTGGGCCTGGGTCCCTCTCCCGCCTGGGGTGCTCTTGGCATCTCGGCATAGAGAGTAGGGGCCCCAACTTCAGCGCTTTTGAAGCGTCGTTTGCTCTCAAGTGCTTGGCTGTAAATAAACGCTGTAGCAGTGACAACACAGCCGTCCTGCAGTCAGAGCGGAGTCTGCCTCTGCACCTTTCCTCTGCAACACACGCCGTCAGCGTTTTAATTCCAGCTCCAAAGGGAACCTGCAATTATAAGCCCCCCTCGCCCCCTCCCGCTCACATTCTCTTGTCTGAAACATTCACTGAGGAAGGTTATTTGGATTGAGAGTAAAATCAAACAGGGAGGGGAGGAAGAAAAAAAAAACCAACATAAACCCAACAACCCCGCAAACCCTTCCATTTGCTATTTACAAACCTCATTGTCATGCTTCACTCAGGCTGTCTGCCTAGCTTAGGGAAATAAATGTGACTGAACCAGAGACAAAGCCGATGCAGCTGTATTTGAATTTCTCAAACACTGTCAAACGTGCTCTTGTCTCATAATTCTCGGGGTTGTTGTTATTATTATGAACATCATACCTAATGTGAACATACTCGAAAGAGAGCTGCTTGGCAGTGGAGAGATGTGGCTCCGATCCGGCTTGCACAGATATTTCTTTAGCAAAAAAAGATAAGAGCTAGTTTTCCCTCCTGCTTGGAAGCCTAGGCAGATAAATTAAGGAATATTTGAGACCTGTAATTTCCCTCCTATTTTTTCCTTCTCTCTCTCTCTTTTTTTTTTTCTTTTCTCTTTTTGGTTCCTTGTGTTTTCGCGATTCCTGCAGAAGCGGTTAGGTTTGACTATCTAATTTCCCAGGTGATAACCCACTTCGGCAGCCCCTCACTGCAGCCGCGGTGGGAAGGAAAACGAGAGCACCGTTCCCTTAAGAGGGAAAGGTGTCCGCTAGCGGACACCTCCGAGCCCTCACGCCAGCCTCCCTCTCCGGGCGTTCTTAGGTGCCTGCCAGTGTGCTTGATGTTAGCAGGGCTATCACGAAACGGGTCCTTGCTCTCGACTCCTTTGGAGGCGAGGAGGCTAAAACACTCCGAGGCCGCCACACCAGATCTCTAAGGGATGACTGGGAGCATTCCCATGTATCTCGTCTTGGATGCCCTGCTTCCGACGGGAATGAGCTAACCCTGCCGGCGCCTTCCCCAGGCCCCGCCGCCCCAGCAGGCCGGGTCGAGCGGGGAGCGCTGCAGAGCTCTCGGGAAGCCTGCCAGCCCCGGCAGTGGCCCGGTGGCCTCGGCGAGCAGCCTCGGGCCTCGCCCGGCTCCGCCGCCGCCGCCTGAGGCAGTGCCCCTCGACGTGTCGGGAGCGGAGGCGGCGCCGGCCCAAACCAGGACGGAGCCCCGGCTGCTCGGGGCAGCCCCGGGCCTGCCCTCGGGTCACCTCCTCCGCCCGCGCCCCTTGGCATGTCCTGCGAGACCCACCGCCGTCCCGGGCTCCGCTACCACGTCAAGCGGCAGCTGACCCCCGGGCTCTGGGAAAAAGGGGGTCTTGCAAGCCGGGGGCACAGACCTCGCGACCCCAGGTGTAACCTCCGTCGTCGCCATCCACCCGGGCAGCATCTCCCCACCCAGCCCCTTTTTTTTTTTTTTTTTTTTTTTTTNTTTTTTTTTTTTTTTTTTTTTTTTACCAGCTTTTTCGTTGCCACACTCCTCAGACGGCCCTTCCAAGCTCTCTTGCGGGGAAGAAGTCTCGTGTCACCTCTTCCCGGCAGGACCACCGCCTCCGAGCAGGGCCACCCTCTCTCCCCAGCTCCTTCGCTCCGTGCCCTCCGCGGTTTTCGTTGCACGGTGTCCTTCAGTGAGTGGAAGCAGAGAAATGAAAAGTACTGTGATCAATTATTAGTTTTAGACCATATTTATGGACGTGTAGTAGTAATAACAGTTATTTACTTTGTCGAAACGTTTATTTCGCACTTAGTATATTTCCTTACAATCGGAGAACAGACGTGGGAAAAATAAGCAAAAATAAACTAATGCGAGCAAAGTACGGTTTTAGCTAAAGGTGATCCTTCTCCTGTCTAATTTTCCCGGGTGCGTTTCTTCCTCCTGACATTAATTCAAACCAGCGAAAGGGCTAAATAGATTAATCTCTAGCCCTCAAGTCAAGCAAGAAGCAAAATAATAATTTACTTGTCTGCCCCCTTCATAAAAGACTAATTTTTTCCCCTTTTCTTCAAATTATGGATGAAGAACAATCAAAAACCAAAGCAACAAGGAGGGCAGGAGCCCTTTTGGGTGTCTCAAGGGTATGGCCAGGGTACCCCTGCTCTCTCCTTGGTCCTGCGGACTCCCTTGTCCTCACTCCCTTCCCGAATTGCCGGAGATCGCCTTCCCCCCTGGGCGCGGGGCTGCAGGCTGCTTTCACACCTCCTCACCAGGCTTTGTTCCTTTTGAAGCTTGATAGATTCTCTAATTTGTTAGCAGCACTTCGACTGCCCCCAGCTCAAGGAGGGGAATGATGCCAGAGGCAGGGAAATAGACACCACTCTGGGATTTCACAGTCTTAGTAATAGTGCTTTCACATGCACGTGTTTCATACATCGCTGACATCAGGGTGACCTCAGCGAGGGGGACAAGGAAGGGCCGGGGAGGGAAAAATTTCAAAAAGATCCAGTTCTACTGTGTATGTCAAGGATTTCACGTAGAATAGTTCTTTATTCCAAGGCAACACTTCTCAGTTGAGGGCTCTTGGTCTTCGAATTGCTTTAATTATTATATTCCAGCTATTTATTTTACCACCAGTGACTGTGTGCAACAGTGCCCCAGACTGGGTGACACGTATAGCCAGTGGCAAAGAAAAAATGGTCCTGGTTGCCCGCAAACGCTCTGCAGTGAGTTGTGCGACGGCTCGGTTGGTCCCTGTCTCACGGAGCAGCCGCTGCCTCCTTCCCCACCACCCGGCCGCGGCTCCTGCTGGTCTGCTCCGGATCGCCAGGAGCTCTCTGACCAACTACCGCGCTCATGACACCTCCCGTCCTCCACTCATTCCCACTCTTTCTATTTGCTCCACGGCTAAAACTGACACTTTTTATGGACCATGGTACCTTGCTGTGGGATCTGCCAGGGAAAGAGCAAGAAATTCGGGAGAATGCAGAGCACCTCACCAATACTTACAGGTGTCAATTTGGAAATGTGTTTTTTGTATCGGCCTCTGTGACATATGCAGTCTCCAGTTTGTTGTCTCCTTTGGGGGCAGCAACATGCTGCCCTTTTCCTTGGGTACCTAGTCTTTGTGCAGTGCCCATAAACAATATATCAGACAGTATCAGCTGGAATCAGAGCCTTCAACATCTTCCTGTTCTGTTGGTGGGGTTGCCCCTAGATAAAGTCCCACCAGCTCCAAGGGATACCCACTGTCACTGCACCTCAGGACTTGTGTCCTGGTCCTGAAGTACAGGGAACAGGGCCAAAGATGAAACTCAGCACTCAGCTGGACCACTGTCCCAGCCCTTCAGATCCCTCCATGCAGCACAGCCCTCCCTTTTGCAGCACAGTCTGCTCAGGATTCCAGCATCAGACATTCCCAAGAAAGCCTATAGGGCTGATATTGCACAGGCTGCTTGGTTTCTGACTCTGCTCTTCAGTCCACATTTTCAAACCCCTGCTCTGCCAGCAGCTCTAGCTGGAGAGTACAGTCCTGATAAAAGGGACAGAATAAAAGAGGAAAACATTTGGTCTTCAGACCCACAGTTCTGGTGCTACTTCGGCACAGTGTTACTGCTTGAGCAGCTCTACTACCAACTAAAGTACACTTCCCACTTAGATAAGGTTCTTCCAGTTTGTGAGCAAGTTGATTCTCCTGGCAGCTGTCTGAGATTATAGCCTTGTCTTTCAGACAAAGTAAGGCAGGTAAGTTAAAACTTTATAACCACAAATTACTTACATTTTTTCCTCAAGTGAACTATTTTAGTTGATTTAGACATACCACATTGGACAATAAAATGCCATCTGAAACCTACCAGGAAGTTTTCAACATATAAAAAAATGCCAATCTTATTTAATCTCTGGGAAAGATAATTGTTTGCCCTTGACATATGCTTTGCATTCTTGAAGTATATATTTTGAGACATAATATCAATTTTGAAAGCTTATATATGCACCTTTACAATAGTAATGGCTTTCCGCAAGCTCTGTGGGAGGTGACATTTCAGCAAGATACTTCCCCTTGACTTTGTTTATTCCAGCAGTTTAAATTCTACCTCTGGTGATAGCTGTTAACTTGGCAATGTGAAAAGTGCTACATGATGTGTACTGTGCTCAGTCAGCTCATCAGAAGCTTACCAATTACGACTGTGGAGCCCATTCTTCTTGCCACAGCATGCCACCCACCATGCAAAACTGGGACAGCTGATCTTCACATGTGCATAAAATCTGAAAGTATGCACACATTTACTCAGAAGCCATGCAAAGCAGGCACAATAAGTCTGCTGCCTCTTAGAAGCCTTTTTATTTCCTGCAATAGCTCATACACAAGCAGTTGTAGATAATTTCTTGCTCCCTGCCTGCCTTGGAAGTGTCAAAAAGAGGAGCTTTTGAATGCCACCCTACAAGAGGATAAGCTTTGTACATGTCAGGCATTCAGGAGACCTGTGTTGGGACCATACCCTGAGGACAGTTGTGAAATAGACGTTGCAGCTATCACGATTATCCATCTCACCCAGGGCTTGGTTTCCATCCACATCTTTGAGGTGCTTGGGAATGGAGATAGTGGGAAGCAGATTGTGGACTCCATTAAATAATTGAAATGTGCTGGAATGGCCCATAAATAGGGCATCTAAGCATTGTGAAATGAAGAACTTACTTAATAAAAGCCTTTGTAAGCCTGTTTCTGCAGAATGAAATCTAATCTCTGTTTAAGGTCTCTTAACGACATCAGCGAGGCAAGATATAATTCTAGACAGATGCTATTTATCAAGCATATAGGGAGTATTTGAGCTGCAAAAATAATGCTACCTTTGAGCATTCGTTTTTGTTTGGAATATCCAACTGAACATACAAAGTTCAGATTGGGCTTTTTGTTAAATTGTGATTTGCACTTATCCAAAGATATTATTTTCTTTATTTTGAAGCAACTCTTTTCAAAGACATTTAGTACCAGACTCTGTCACCTTTGACTGTAGTTTCTTTTGCAGCAGCTAAAATAGAAGTAACTCTGTTAAAGTAAGCAGAGTAACACTTCTAAAAAAACAGAATAAATAATCAGAGAATCAAGCCCTTTGAATAGAAAATGACTCCATAAATAGTCCCATTGATTTCAGCAGTATTTTATGACATAAGTAGCTATATTAGTGAAAGCAGCATACAAGACCCTGTGGGCTTGGACAGAGAAAAAATTCCCCAAATTATAATTATTTAAAAAAAATATTCCATAGCATATCAGTCAGCTGACATGTCACTAGCTTATTCTATGACTTATCATGTTACTAGCTTATTGTGTGACAAAGACAGAATCAAGTGAGTTGATGATAAGGATGATAAGGATGATTCCTGTTAGCTGTTGTGACATGAAATCTGGGTCCTTTATTTACAAAAAAGAGAAAGCAAATAAAGCCACACCAGTGAAATGCTTTCCATTAGCCTTAAAGGAATGATTTTTTAAGTCAGAAAGAACATTTTAGCAAATGGAGTTGCCCCTTTCTGGGTACTGTTTATGGACAGTAGCAAAATGTGAGAATGTCATGACATGGTCTCCTCTGGCTCTATCACTTTGTGCGACAAAAAAACTCTTTTGCTTGCTTTTCCTTGAAATCTGGTAAAAAAATAAGTGAAGTCCAAACATGCTGTCTTAATTATGTTTGGCTAAACACATTTCTTAAAAACAGAGAAGTGTTCTCTGGAAATGTTTTGTGGCATCTTTAAGCCTGAATATGAGAGCTGTGTCTGGATCCAGAGAGCAGTAAAACACCTACCCAGCTTAAAGTCTTCTGGAGCCAACAAAACTGTTCCTGGGATCTAATTGCTGTGCTGTGGACCATTTCTGAAAGTGACTTTGAGTGGTTTAACTCCACTTAGAGAGTTGGAACTTGATGTACGAGAGCAGGGGAAGAAACCACGATGCTTGGGGAATATAACTGGCTGACTAGGAATGGCATCAGATCCCCCATACCTTCCTGCCAGTACTGAACTTGGAGTCATCATTCTCGGGGAAGCAGGTGATGTATTTCAAGTATTCAATAAGAACTGTGCACCCACGTACACGCTACTGCTGAAAACTTTTGTAATTACAGTAATTTTAATGAAACCACATCAGCTTTGTCCTTGCCTTCCTCTCTTTGCTTTTCTTTGTACTCTCCTCTAGTCATATCACATAGTAACTGTAAAAAATGTTTTGTCCAAATACAAACTCCCTGTTCTTAGTGCCACTCTGCTATCAGCAGGAACAGTATTTCAAATAAGATGCTGGGCATTTGCCTCTATGAATAGCTTCTTCTTTGCACATGCTAGATTGTGAAAAGTAGATATATATCTTTTGAGTGCACATTTTTCATTAAGAAACTCTAGAGCACAAAAGGAAGGGGGTCAGTAAAAGGTGAAAAAAGGATATCTTTAGCTTTATTGCAAACAGTCCTCTGCTGTGTTTCCTCAGTTATGACCAAGCTGTGGCTATTTTCTATTGAGCTTGGAGCATTCTTATTCCTGGAAATTTTTTAAGGGAAATACTTTGAATAAGATTCTACAGTGCTGATTTTTCAATGCTATCTGACAATAGTCTGCCATTTCTTTTCTTTCCATGTAACAGTGAAGTGACACAAAATGGATAAAAATTTTCCTCTCAGTCAGGTGAGGACAAGGCTGTGTACCACCCCACACCTGTACTGTCCATGCTGTTATCCCGTGGCTGAAGGGTAGGAGGCCTGCCTATATCCCCAGTTCTGGGGAAAAGATCCTGTTTGATGCTCACAGTGTACCTTGCAAAAGCAGCTGGAGGAGGTTAGATGGAGGCTGGTCCCCTACAGTTGACTTTTGTAATCTTTTGGGTTAGGAACACTGTCTTGCTGGTATGGGTTCCTAGTGAATTATTGATACCCTTGAAACAGAGAGGACAAAGAGAAGTGAATGAGATATTTGTGAACCAATACAGCAGTGAAAGATTCCTAAGAATGGAGTTCTCACCACCTCACCGTAAACCAGAGGGATATTTGGTGCTGGATGCAATTCTGGTAGCTAGTGTCATAAAAACTCAGCTCCCTCCTTTTTATAAAGTGGCACTCTAAAACAAAATTTCTAGGTTACTAGCAAAAGGTCTACCCAAGCTCTCTCTCTCTTGATATTTAGGGGGAAGAGGGAAAATATTTGGCTTATTATTTTTTTGTGTTTGGATAATTTTTCCCCATACTTATCTTGAATAATAGAAAAAAACTGCAAAGGATCTCTTGAAATATTTCCATTACTGAGTGATTTTGTTATGTCTTACTCTGTTTAAAAAAAGTCAATAATGTCTAGTAAGAATTAGCTAGGGGTTTTAAGGGGTCTTGTCCCTAAATTTTTTTTCATTTTTATTTTCTGGACTGAAACAATCTTCTTTCCCTTTCCCTTTCCCTTTCCCTTTCCCTTTCCCTTTCCCTTTCCCTTTCCCTTTCCCTCTCCCTCTCCCTCTCTCTTTCCCTTCCTTGTTTTTTTTCTTTTTTTTCCCCTCTTCATTCATTTTCCCTTTTTCTTTCAAACCAGCCAACAAAACAACTAGCCAAACAAATTTTAATTTTTTTAGTTCTGCTCTGAGCTAGATTTACTACACAAGATAGTACCAATCAGAAGCCCAGTAGCCCAGTGTTCTCTAGTGACTCACAAACCTACCTCTGCAATATCAGTGCAACTTGATCTCACTGCATCGCTAACAGTGTCCGGTTTCACAGGCTTGACAGTGGTGGCATGAGAAGGAGTGAAAATTGACAGCAAGTTGACAGAATACTACTGGGACTGCTCCTCTGGGGTCCATCACAGTCATTTTATCCCTATGCCACTGAACAAACTCGCTAAAAAACCAAGTGTGCCACCAGAGTAGTAGTCATAGGGAACTGATTTAATAGTAGTGGTTGTTTGTAGGTGCTTATTATGAGTGAGGTTTTCCTTTTCAGCCCTTGGGATTATCCTTACATACAGATGGAGGCATAAAAGAAGACGGGTGAAAACAAAATCAAATGCAAAGTGGAAAATATTTGTTTCCTTCATATGTTTGCATTGTGCTGAGTGCAGCAGGGTGCTAAGATGGACTCCTCAGATGCTATCACTGTAACTGCAATATCATGTAGCTCTATGTCCCATCAAGATCCTCTGCCAAATCCTATAACGTGACCGCTTAGTTGGCTGTGTACAATCTATACAATCTAAAAGGAAAATACATTTTCTCTTAGATACTGAGCTTACTTTCTGTTCCTTTTGGTGTTCAAAATTCAATTGTAATGAGGAGTCATTTTATTGTTGTGGCTCCTTGGTTGTGTTTTGGCATCTGTTGTCTTAATAAAAACAATGAAACAAATGGTCCTGAGAACAGCAGAGCTAATGAAGTCATGTTTTGAGGATTTGTATTTGATAGCCTTATATCCCTTCCTTTGTCCTGTTCCAGCAGTTTTAACCATTTATGCTGAGGTTTATGCCCAACTCCATTGGACTTGTCCCTTTCCATTCTGCTCAGCTGCCTTTCAAGTCTGCCGTGCAGAGGACATTATACGCTCTCCGTAGCTCAGAGCTGCTTTTGCACTGACATGCTGGCAGAATACTTGCTGACTGGGTAGCAAGAGGTCAATCAAAAGAGGTAACTGCTGAGCTGTCACTGATGTTTTATTCCTAGTGGGACAGCAATCTGGCTCTGTGTCCTCTATCTAGACATCAATTTAAATGGAACTTTTGGGGCTTCTCTTTAAGGCTTTGACCTCCTTCTTATCTTTTTCTGAATTTGGCCAGGAGTTTCAGAGGTTATGAGGAGTACAAGGACAGACAGACAATATATCTCAGGTAGATCAATAACACAGTATTTATAAGGGCCAATTAAAAAAATAAAGTTAAATTTCCAAACCAAATTGTCTCTCAGAAACAAAATAGCTGTAACATTATTGTGGCTTGCATTACTAATTCCTATAAGGACTTTGAATGTTTCACTAGGAAAGATTTTTGATAGTTTGAGTGAGAGAAAAACATATATTTTAAAGGCATGATAACAAAATATGCTAGTTGTGAGTCCATCTAGGCTGAGAAAAGAACATTTGAATTGTGGCATTGACACTGAAATGCTTTTTTTATTTTGCATTTTCATCTGGCTAAGAACCTTGCACTCTTGTTGTGTGATTTTGACTGTCTGTTAGAGCATCCAAGCTGTATCATAAATAGCAGTATTGAAAACATATGCCACAGGGGAAAGCAATATGTAATAAAACCAGCTGTCATTATATGATAATGAATTTCACTCACTACTGAGTTGGATAAGTGTTTTTCATAGGGAAACAAGTGGCAAATTCAGCCAAGAAAAACGTGTGTAAAACCTTCAAGTTTTTAAGCCAGCGCTAGAAGATATAATTCACTTTTATCAATGAGAAAAATAATATGGGGCTAATTTTGAAGCTGAAAACATCTAGTTTATTAAATTGTGAGTAAGAGCAACATGGTAACAGTTTTCACCTATGTAGGAGAAAAATAGTTTTAAGGTAGCAGTTTTAGGGCACATAGTCATGAGAAAGAAGAAATAAATCACAGAAAAAAATAAATCAAGTGTTTGAACCCTCCTAAAAGCTAGAATTTATTAGACAGAAAAGTAGTTGAAAAATGTCAGTAGAGATTTCATTATCTGTGAAAAGTAGAAAAGTTTGGCTGCATTATCAAATGTATGTAATGAGAAATGTTCTAGCTTTGGAGTGAGAAATTTAGATTGTCTCATTGTTCATTCACAGTTTTAATTTCTATGATTCTGTGGCTGAATCTCATGTTGAGGTGCCTTTCTTCTCTCGGAGCTAGCTAGCAGATAAAATAAGCATGTATATAATGGCAAATAAGCAGTCAGGTTAGCCTTTGCATAGCATGGCCACAGAGTATTTTTGCTATTAGGACGATGGTCTGTAAATTTCTTTCAAATTCTCTATTTAAAGTAGGTTGAACTCCAGCTGGTGACTATTATGTTCTGAAATGGTGTTATTATCTCCAAGGGAATACTGCAAGAACACAACTACTTCAGGAATCTCTCCTTAAGGACAAAGTTCATACACATGCTCCCTCCCACCTACACACCCACCCACCTTGTATATGTATAGATATCCCCTTTAATGAAGAATTGTAATTATAGATCATGTTTTAGCATAACTGAAAGCAAATAATTTCTCTTTGGAAAGATATGAGGTCAGTTGCAGGATGTAGGAACAAAATCAGCAAGAGTAAAGCTGCAGATTTCTAAATGTGCAATATATTAAATAAATCCACATGACTAAACTTCCACATGACTAAAATCGCTTGATTCAGAGATGTTTTCAAGATACATGAAGAGTGTCAGCTCATACATAACAGGAAGAACAAGATTTTTGAATCAGATATAGTTTAACTCAGTAAGTGAGTAAGCTTGCAAGGTCCTACTGAGCTTATAAAAGCAAAATAACATATTTGCACTGTCAGAGAATTCGCTGGAAAAGATGCTCATGTAAACTGGTAGGATGCAAATGTGACTTTCCTCTGGGATTATGACCTGAAGGTTGCTTGGCATAATGTCATAGAAGTAGTTGCAGAAAATTTTCTGGTTTCATTTCTGTCATTTGGATTTGTCACAGTTTTAGAGGGCACAATGGTGCTTTTTAGAAATTTTCTGAAATCCACCAATAAGATTTTTTATTGTGTTTTGACCTCTGGCATTTAAGGCATTAATGAAAACTAGTAGGTTTGATCAAGCCCAGGCCTCTTGCTGTGTTGTGCATGGGGTCTCTTGGTCCTGAAAGACCCAACTGGGCTACTGTGAAGAGAGGGTAAAATTTTTTGCTTTCAAGTGTGCTAGGCTGCTGCACTGAGAGTTTTGGGAGATACAGACACACCCAGAACTTCCTACATAGTGCCTAGTTCAAGTGGAAAGACCTTTTACGGATCCAAAGCTCCAGCTGTTTTCTGACAGACCCCTGCCAATCAGTCTCAGAACAGCCTGTTAGCATGAACAGTGCTCAACAGTGTCCATGTAATGTATAGCTCTTCCAGAAGAGACTTGGCATAATTCACAGCAACCCCAAGGTACCATTAACCTCTGCTGAAACACAGGATTCTTCCAAACTGGAGAAACAGAGATTCACAGGTCTCTGTATTCAATTTGGAGAGCTGTTCCTTATTGAATGTTTAGTTTTTCCAGCTCAAATAAGGGTAAATCAACATTTTCAAATAACACATGTATGTACCAGTTTTACTAGAATTTGTCTCTTTCACATTTTTACAATGGCTCATGAAAATCAAATCAAGATAATAGCAGAAATAATTGACCAAGGAATAGCAGTTTCTTTAATCAAGTGAACATGATGATTAAATCAAAAGCTTCAGATCTGTGGATATCATCAATGGTCTTTTGACTATTAATAACAATATGTCATCAGTGAATTTTAAAAATGCATTTTTGGAGGGTGAAATGTCTACCTCTAGATGGAGAAAGGTCAGAACAGTATTATTTGTAATTAAATCCATTAGCAGTACTGTTGACAGTTTTTAAAGTGATTTAGATTAAAATATACCACTGAATTACAGCAATACTGAAAATGAAAAAAAATCCTACAATTGAAATGATATTGCAATGAAAAATCCTACAATTTCTTAACATCAAGTATGCTTTCCCTGGAGTCTTTAATCCTTAATAGGATCCAAACAGTATTTTAAAATAATTAATAATAATAATACTACTACTGCAGCAACAACAACAACAACAACAATAGAAACCAGAACAACAAAATGTCACTAAAGAAAGGCTTGCTTTTCCTTCAGAAACCTTGGCAGAAGTATTCAACATCACTGAAGCCTTAGAGACACCGTTGGTTCCTGTTGCTGTGCTGTAGCCACAGGGAGGGTGAGCCTTCAGTTCCCTTTGTGCACAACAAAGCTCTTCAGCACACGAACACATTCAGGCCTGTAGGGATTTTCTAGCCTAGGGAAGCAACAGCAAGCACGTGCTGGGTGTTACCACGGTCTGTGACAGTGTGGAGCTTTCCAAAGCCAAGGTATACCTGTGCACCAAACACCATTGCTTGCATAGTGCATATATATTTGCATATATTAGTCCACTAATAGTGAAAGACTGTCTGTACATCCCTAAAGATGCATGAGAAGGTATGAGTCTTCTGTTTCCCAAGCCTGCAAGAAAGAGAGATTACAATTTCCTGTGGCAATATTTAGTGGCATCAGCTCAGAAATCCTTCTTTTTCTTTCTCCTCTTCTTTCAGCCACTGAGTTACAGTTTCCAAGGGAAAAGTTTTTTATAGACAGTGATGTCTTACTGTTTTTTCTGTCCTGTGTATTGGCCAACAAAAATCCTATGAAAAATAGGTTTTCTAACTAATGATAGTATCAAAATGACCACAACGAAACCTGATGAAGTGCTTATGCACCTCAGTTCTTACGGTGTTTTACTACTGAATGCAGCTAATAATTCGGCATTCCACAGATTGTCTCATTAAAATAGATACTTGGTATTAATTTATTAACTCAGTGTACATTTCATGATAACTCTGTAGAGAACTGGGCATAAAGCTGTTTGGTATCATGTAGGTATAAACTTGTTTTTGAGAGACAGTACACATTCATCAACAGGACAGTGGCACCAGAGACATTCTATTGCCTGCCTTTGGAAGGTCTGCAGGGTCAGTATGAGCATCTGAACAACAGTCTTCCATATGTTAGCTGTGCAACCACTGAGGCTGGAAAACAAAGATGCTCCAGGTACTGTGGCCTGGACACGGTCACTTTCTTGGACAGAAAGAGTTTGGCTACTCCCCATGTAAATCATATGCAGTGTGGTGGAGCTCGAGAGTGAAAGGAATCATGGCTGGCTGCAGAAGGTCCTGGAAGCTTGTTAACTAAATATAATCTATCATCCAGGACTTTGGAGCTCTTACTCACAAATAGGCAGAGGTGAGCAATTTTATGCTATACAGAAAGAACAAATAAAGTATGTATAATGCATCGAATTAATAAATGTGAGATCTTTGTACTTGCAACTGCAGTGTTTTAGGCTTTTAAAAATTATTTTTCAATTATTTTAGCCCTTTTCTATTAGAATTTGTCATTTTCATTTCAGAAGTGCTCATGTACTATCAAACTTTTTTCGTGTTCTGAACACCTTTGGTGTATCTATTTCTCTACCTTTTATAGAACCATTTCCTCTAATATCAACAGCTTTTATATACTATACTACTTGCTGACTACAGCTCATTTGTTGAAATTTCCAGTATATCTTCTAGAATATACTGATAATTTTAACCATTTTTTTTTTATGTGAAGGGATGCTAGCTTATCACAAATTGTCATAAATTCAAAAGTACAATGTGCTGTAGTGGAAAAGTTGAAAGTATCCAATATGTACTCTTCTTTCATTTTTCTGATCATCTCTATTTAGTTCTGTTAGCACTTTCTCAGAAAAGAAAGTAGTCCATTTAGAAATGATTGAATCATCTGTTTTGTCCTCAACGAAATGATATTCATTCACCCATTAATAGCCCCTTGTTTCCTATCCAGAGTTCACCAAGAAAGAACTTTTTCTACTTAGAAAACTCCTCTAAAACTCCCAGAACAATGTGAAATAAACAAGTGCAATTAAATATTTTTCAATGTAAAATGTTACAGATTTTTGATATCAGAATTTTTAAAAAAGGGAGGAAAGGAACAATTAAAAAATTGTCAGCTGATTAAATTACTATAGTCCCTTCCTTGGGAAAAAGATATGCTTTTTCAGGTTATATCTCTACCCAACAATGTCTAATACAGACCAATAATTTTGACGTATTTTATTTTGAGACATATTTTTGCTCTCTTCATTCATTTGCAAGACTTTTATTTTTTCAGAACTGGAAAAGTAACTCTCCAGACACAGAAGACTTCTTCCAAGTTCAGTAAGGAAATAGAACAAATATTTTGTTCAATTTGAAAAAAATTAAAAATCAGCTTCTGTAAAAATTGGAAGAGGGTAGTGCATCTTGATGTTCTTTAGGTGAAAGAGGAACTACAGTTGAAGTTTGCTGAAGTGTGGTTTAGAGATGGATCATTTTCTCTCCAGTTCTCTCTGATGCTTTTCAGTGAGGAAACCAACTCCCTGTCCAAAGCTGGTTTTCCTATTCTGCACAATGTCATGGTCTAAAATTAGAAATATTTCTATTTTTGGAAATATGAAATACAAATGTTCCTCATGTTATTTCTTTTTATTAATGCATATAGTTCCTGAATCCAGGAATGGACACTTTCTTACTTATGTACTTTTGTGGTGGTATTTGTGTATGAGGGAAATGGGCTAAGATGTAAAAAATTATCCTGTTGACTTTAAAATGTCAGCATGATCAATTAGTCTTTTCCAAAATTATGAATCATGAAATACAATTAAAATTTCTTACAATAATGAAGTACAACTATTTGTGATATGTGATATATCTATTTACATAAAGAAAATATTTGGATTTTCTCTTAACTATAATTCTCTCTTATTTTTCATAGAATACATTTTAAAATTCTATTAAGACTTTTTCTTATAAAATGAAGTTTGAAAATTGTTGTTCCAAATAAAGATTCAAAAGAAGAAAAAGATATTTTGCATAATGTGAGGACTTCAGGTGCAATGGAATTTAGGAGCAATAGCAGATTATCTGACACTCACAGGGAAGTTTTACATAGTAATACCAGCTGGATTGCTATTTTATTCTGTTTTCCCACATTTTGAACACCTAACAATTTTCTGCCAGAGGTTTTTCAGATCTAGTCATTCCTAGCCTTTTTGGAGTCTGAAACTAGCTTCAGAATTCTGTCATAGCTGTATCCCCTGCTTAAAACTATGTTTCTATTGGATTAGACTCCTTTGAAAAGCTTTTGTACCTCTTATTATTTTCCAGTGGGAAATATTGGAAGGTTCAGTTAGTTTGTTATTCAGCAGTAATTTTATTCTTCAGCACCTGGCTTTTAGTTTTCTATCCCAGCATTTGCAGACCTTAACCATATCTACCCGTGGTTCCCTCGCAGTTTGGCTTTCATTGGCTTTTGACATAATTCTGCTTACTCTGTATCTTGGCATGTAGGTTCACTACTACTGAGGATAGGAAATATTTCTCAAAAAGAAGGATGGCAAAAAATGAGTCTACATGTACCTGGCCAATTAAAAACTGGTCCTAAGACAGCTGTGTAAGGATTATACTTCCTACTTTTATCCTGAAAATGCATTTATTCCCCAGAACTTTAATAAAACTGCTTTGCCCCTTAGTTATCTGGAGTTTTTTGCAATCCTACTAGAAGGTTGCCTAACCTTGTGATGTTCCCTGTAGCTGCTGGACGTCACACTGCTCATTGCCTGCATATGATTGCCTTCCTATTCTTTGCATCTTGCTACAAGAGCAAGACTGGTGTATCTCATCTAAGAGAAAGTCTCTTTAGCATAGGCACAATAAAGGAGCATGGCTGTCACTACCTGACACCACAGATACCCCATGTATTGGTTTTGCATGGCCTGGCTGTTTGGTAGCAGGGGGGGGCCACAGTGGTGGCTCCTGTGAGAAGCTGCCAGAAGCTTGCACCATGTCTGGCAGAGCCAATCCCTGATGGCTCTGAAGATGGACATGCCACTGGCCAAGGCTGGCCAATCAGAGATGGTGGTCATGCCTGTGACAACACATTTAAGATGAAATCAAAACCAACAGTGCACAGGGAAGAGCAGGAGTCAGAATATCTGAGCAGAACAACACGAAGACACCAAGGTCAGTGGAGAAGGAGGGGCAGGAGGTGCTCCAGATTCCAGAGCTGAGATTCCTCTGCAGGCCATGGTGATAAACATGATGAAGCAGCTGTGCCCCTGTAGCCCATGGAGGTCCATGGTGATGCAGAGATCAACCTGAAGCCTGTGGAAGAGGAGCTCAATGGGTGGGTGCTTGGGAGGAGGCTGTTACCCCATGAGAGACCCATGGAGAGAAGGGCTTGCTTCCAAGCTGGAGCAGCCAGTCCTTGGAGAACTGCGCTCCGTGGAAGGTGCTGGAAACCCATGCTGCAGCAGTTTTGGGAGGATTATTGCCTGTGGGATGGACTCACACTGCAGCAGTTCACAGGGAGCTGCTGCTCATGAGATGGACTCACGCTGGAGAAGTTCATGGAAAACTGTCTCCTGTGGGAGGGACCCCACGCTGCAGCAGGGGAACTCCTCTCCCTGAGCAGCGGGAGAAGCCTTGAGTGATGAACTGACCATAAACCCCAATCCCTGCCCCCATGTGCTGCTGGGGCAAGAGGCAGAGCTGGGACGGAGGGAGGGGTGGTGGAAGGTGTTTTTTTAAGGGCTTATTTTGTTTCTAGTTATCCTGATATAATTTCTTTAGTAATAAGTTTGTATCTCTCAGTCAAGCCTGTTTTGCCCTTGATGGTATTTACTGAGTGATCTCTCATGGTCCTTACCTCAACTCATGAGCCCTTTGCTAAATTTTGTCTTCTCTGTCCAGCTGCAGAGAGAAGTGAGCGAGTGGCTTTGGGTGCCTGGCATCCAGCCAGCACCAACCCACAACACCCCAAGAGGAATATTCTCCTGGTGGTACTTTTTGCAGTATAATCTATGTCAGTCATGCCTCATACCGATGACTGCCCCCAAATAAGAAAGAGTGAAATATTCAAAGGTGTTATAAACTTTGTATTTCACATAAACATTAATCTGCCTATGGCCTTGGAGTGCTCTGGTTACAGTTTGGCCGAGTGGCAGGGTCTGTATTCAAGGGAAACAAAGCAAATCTGTGGAGAACTGGAAACACCTTCGAAACTCTTTTTCAATGTAGAAGATATTGTTATACAGGAATGAGTAATTTTTAGCTAAGTGTATTAGGTCTCCCAAGTGATTTGCATGTATAATCAAATGAAAATACCTCTGAAATATTGAAACTCTAGATGAGAAAAGTGAAATTCTATTAAGAAAGAAAGAACCTCTGCATTTATAGCACATTCAGAGAACATATCAGAGTATAAATTTAATGCAATACAGCAATGCTCATCTTACTTTAAAGGTAATTATATAGAAAAAAGGGCATTTAAAATGTATAAGTAGAGGCTTTTTTTTGCACTCGTACAGCATATAATTAACGAAGTTCTTTAAACCTATTCATAAAAGAAAGTAATAAAGCACTTGTAAATAATGGCAGTCTCATATTCTTTACAGTTAAATATCAATAATCAGAATGTCTTTTTTATACCTCGTTGTAAAACTACATTTTTGACATATTAAGTAGAAGCAGGTATTACTAGTGACATTTCAATTTTCTAGAGATTTAGACATATTCATATAAAAAGGTTACAAAATGAAGAACTATAGCTATAGAAAGCTGGAATGCTTGCAAATTAAATCAATACTCTGCCTGCAAAACACAAAGCGATAACAGAAAAGTGAAGTTGCAGAACATTTCACGGCAGAATTAAAAGGTGTAGGTGTTGAGACCTTAAAATACTAAACCGTAGGTGCAGAAAAAGAGAACAAGAGAACTACAAAGGAAAGTACCAAAGCTTGTAGTATTGTACAGATCAATTAATAATGATTTGCTTTGCAGCAATTTCTGAATCCTCAGAAGAGATACCTTTGAAAAACAATTCCAGATTTCTCCAATGCTTATGTGTTACACAATGTTTCAGAAAAAAAACACTTCTCAGAAATAAGGGGGAAGGGGAAAATACAGAGAGGTTGAAGAACATATGAAGAAAAAATAATAAAGCAAAACAGATTAGACAATATGTGATTCTGGGTTGATTTTATTTCTTTTTTGTTCTTCCTCACCTCAGTCTTTAAAAGCCTTTATTGCAGAGGAGATCGCTGTTCTGGCACATGTCATCTTGAATAGCGAGAATGCAGGGTGCTCCCAGTAGATTATTCTGTGTTTGTAGGGGTGTACAGCTGGCTACAATAAAAGCCCTACCACAGCAATAGAGTCTGGACAAGGCTGAATATTACAGGCATGGAATAAACTCAGGTGAAATTAGTTAGGGTTATTTTTTTTCCCCTCTGATCTGACTGCATTTAAATTTTAATATTTAGGAACATCTTAGGTTTTTTCCATGTTTACTGCTGTCCATGGCAAGGCAAGGTACTTTGCCAATTTGTAGAAAGAAGTGAGAAAAAAAAAAATCAATACTTTGCTGAAATTAAGCTCCAGTTGCCATTGCTACATTTCAGGCACTGCACCTTTAGAATCACAGTTTACATTGCACCTAACCTTGGATATTCAGCTGGTTAGTTTTCCACAAAGTATGTTGAATATCTAAATTTTTATTAAAATGTTGTGGTTTAACTCCAGATGTCAACCAAGCCATAGGGAGCTCTTGCTCACCCCACCACCAGTGGGATGGGGGAGGGAACAGGAAAAGTGAGAAAACTTGTGGGTTGAGATAAAGATGGTTTTATAGGTAAAGTAAAAGCTGTGCATGCAAGCAAAACAACACAAGGAATTAAGCCACTGCTTCTCAAATGCAGACAGGTGTCCAGCCATCCCCAGGAATGCAGGGCTTGCTCATGTGTAACTCTTTTCTGGGGAAAAAATGACATTACTCTGAATGTCTCCCCCTCTCTTCTTCTCCCCCCAGCTTTGCATGCTCGACATGATGCTGTATGGCATAGGATATCCCTGTGGCCACTTGGAGTCAGCTGTGGCCAGTCAGTCTGGCTGTGTCTCTTCTCAATGTCTTGAGCACACCCAGCCTGCTCACTAGCAGGGTGGTATGAGAAGTAGAAAAGGCCTTGGCTCTGTGTAAGTACCCCTTGGCTGTAGCAAAAACTTTTCTATATTATCAACCCTGTGTTCAGTATAAATCCAAAAAACCCCACAGCACCGTACCAACAACTGAGATAAAATGAACTGTGTTCCATTCAAAACTGGGACATAGAATGCTTAAAAATATTTTAAAATATAATCTTGATTTTTATATTAAAAATATAAATATTTTTCCTCCATGAATTATATGTTCAATGTCAAAGAATATATTATCATATATTCTTTGACAATACCAAAGGCATTTTGATGGGAAAAAAATACCAAAGGCATTGTTTTCCCATCAAAATGACTAAAATTTCTTCCTCATCTTTTTAGCAAAAAGATAATTATATCTGAACAGTGTTCAATATTGTATTTAAGATATTGTAGCTATATACATTTATATTACATATAAATCTATCTACCTATCTGTGAATATATAGATACACACATATGCGTGAACACTTTTCAGGGCACATTAAAACAAATTAATTAAAACAAATAAGTAAAAATTTTTACTATCCAGATTTATTTTATGACAAAAGAAGCAGTGATTCTTATATGAGTGTTAACAAGCACTTTTGAAAGGCAAAAGACAAATACCCTTCACTCTTCCAAATTTTCAGAGCTGGACCAGCGATAGGTTAGATCAGAATGTGTCTTCCAGATACTCCTCTCTGTCTTTCTTGACCATGGAGGAAGACTAGAGTAAGTGTAGCCACTGTGTCCAAATTGTAGGTGGACACTGTGAGATGTCCCAAGGTCTTGGTCTTTCACTTATACAGCCTAGTAACCTGGCTGGATGTCACTGTGTTTCCCTGCTGCATGCTCACTTTTCCTTGCCAGGCAAATCCAGGAATGAGGCAAATGTTGGTGAAACCTGGGGGGCTTCCTGCAACACACAATGTTGGTGCAACCATGCCTGACAGTCTAGACACTTCCCAAATTCCTCTGAGGACCCCCACATAGAGACTTAAAATTAGATGGAATCAATCCAGTCTTTAGTCTCTTAATATAGAAATGAAAGTAGTATTTGCTCTTATGTTGAGTTTATATGGGGTTCTTTGAGTTCTTTCCTGTATGCGCCTCAAGATGATTTTCCTTATGCAAGATATCCATTTTAAGATGAGAGATATAACTCTCTGCCTGTATGTGGTTCAAATTCACAATATTGCTCCTTCAGTGTGCCATTGCCTATCCTAAGAAGGGAGGAAAATGAGCACCAAGTCAGTAACCGTGGACTGACAAGAAATTTAAAGAAACTGAGGTTTCTTTTTTTTTTTTTTCCTAACTGAGGTTTTAGAACTTAAACTTCTGGATCAATGTGGAATAAGCACTAGAAAATCCTTCCCTGTGGCAAAATCTGCTGGTACATCTGATTCCTCCTTTTTCTTCATTTCCATGCTGGAATGAAGAAAACGGAAACAAATGAACAAATTTCATTTTGATGCCAAAGTAGCATTCCTGCAATGTGGGGAGGATCTGAAAAAGCAGAAATCTGGGATATAGTGAGGAGATTCAGACTTCTCTAACACTCAGCTTGATCAGACTTTTGAGCTGAAATTCCCCTGTGTTTGCTAATGATGAAAAACTATGTGAATACAAGCCAGGTGACTGAAATGTAAGTGCTACATGAATACAAAAAAAAAAATACAAACAAAAGTCTTTGAACTTGAAAGAATACTTGTGTGGTGAAGTTGTTCCTATTTTTTTTGTCTCATTTTTTTTTAATACAGCTATCAAACATATTTGGAATTGCTGTAATAATCAGTGATTACACAACAAAGGCGCATACCTATTTCAAAGCCATCACTACTACTTTATGAATTCAAGCATGATGGTTAGATGGGATTATTGAACTGGTAACTCAATGATTAGTCCTCTTTTTTCCACTCCAAAGAGTAATTTATTCATGGGATGGGAATCTTTGTCTGCATTTTGAAATCAAACCTTAAAAATAGGAAGCAAACTGCTCATGTTGATATTCATGATTTGGGAATTGAAAGCTGTTTGTTCTTTCAGTCTCCTAAAAGTTGAATTTAATATTTTATTATATCTGCCATAGACATTCCCTTTTTTGAAGAGTGAACAAACATTAATGAAAAATGACATAGACAATATTAGGTCCAAAAGCTGAAGGAAGTATGTGCACAAGTGAAATATGAAGAAAAAAAATTAAGAAATTTAAATAATAGAAATTTCATCAGCCATTTCTCTACTATAAGAAAAACAGAACTTTACTTACATTAAGGCTAATTCCCTAGTGTGACTCTGGAAATCTTGTTCTTTTCACTGTGCTTGGATGTAAAGCCATTTAGGAAAGTAACTTACCACTTCACTGTTGTGCAATATGACAATGTTTCTACGAAAATCGCCATTTCAGTAACTTGTTCCAGGAGAAATGTAATGAGCTAAACATCTTAAGTTACCCATTTTTACCCCTTCAACCACTATGACAAGTGTTTCTTGAAACTTGCTATAAAGTTCTCTCATCTTTGCAGGGCACCTGGAAGCTTACCAAATTCAGGCTATTTTGAGCTGTGAGTGGGTGGGAGATAGTCAAATGAGGATTGGATTGTCATGTTTGATGGATTATTATTGTGATGGCAAGAAAGACCCAGCTAATCACAGCACAACTCTGGCCTGGGCTGAGGTGAAAAGGCAAATGTGGTTTTATCAAAATATTATCAGTGGCAGCATAGAAGTAACCGGGCAAATTATAAGAAGTGGTGTATAAGAAGTACAGGAAAGGGATACCAGCAGGATTAAAGAAATGGAGTAAATGCTGGAAACTAATGAATAAAATAAAATAATGCAGAGTGTGCATCAATAAGAAAACTGGGGAATGACTTTTAGTGTGAATAACTTCACAGAGTGAAGTGAAATATGAGAAAGGAATGGCAAAATCAGTGATTAGAAGCTGAAGTCAAATTGGATTCAGAAAGGATAAGATATATTTAATGGGAAGAATGATTCAATCAAATTGTTGCAGGGAGTTGTCTAATTAAACAAGTAATTACCTTAATGCACGTTTACCATTATTGGTCTCTGAGGTATGGAAGAACACATCAAGCCACCCATTGGTCTACTTTGAAGGTAAACTCTACCAATATACTACAAAATTAAATAAACATCTCTGCTGTTCTTTTCAAGTCCCTTATCTCAGAGTTCACAGGAGGCTGATAAAATACTACATTTATTCTTATTCTAGTTATTTTTCTAAATGTTTCAGGAATGAAAAACTTCTACCCATAAATATGATAGTTCATATTCAGGCCTCATAACTAGTACTCTGCCAATCAAAGAAACACAGGTGTTACTGCTTGCTGCTGTTTCAGAGTCAATAAACTCAGGAAGACAGCTGTAGTTCTGCTTGCCTTTGTGTGAGGAACAATGGAAAGATATCTACATGTATATATGAAGGACAGTAGATTAATACAGGTGACAATTTAATACTAAGAGTACAAATGTGTATATATATATATATATATATATATATAGTTAAACTAACTGAAGCTATTATGGAAATCAGTCAGAATTGCAAGTGTGGCAGAAAATATGCCTCTATAGAAGACACACAAGATTTTTCAGAATAACAGTGGATAAGGTGGCAATTGCAAAAAGGATACCTGCTTACTGTTAGAAAAACAACAGGCTTATTTTTAGAAGATCTGAAATGAAGGATTAAGTCTAGTACAAGATTTCATATCTTATAGAAGAAGAAGAAGGATGAAGCAGGCAGTGTTTTTTGGGGGAAGGGATACTGTTGTAGAGGCACGCCAAGAAAGAAGGAAACTGTCTTTCCTTAACAGTTGTAGGCAGAATTTGTACCAGAGCCATGATACTAAGGCTGAATCACTAGAGGATGTGTTTAAAACAGCTTGGTCTATTCAAGTTTAGAAGAGCCGATGAACTGTAGTTTCAGTAAGGAGGAAAAAAAAAGGAAAAAAAAAAAGAAGAAAAGCAAAACTATAGCAAGGCTGGGGCAAGAGGGCCATATGCTGACTTTCTGAGTAGCCGTTTATGTGATAGTAAAGGTAAGAAGCTTTTGCCACTTATTTTTTGCTACCCTTTTATTACATGTGCATGTAGAAAGAAGGCAGAATGGTATTAAACTGACATCCTGCCCCAACTGCCAGAATGTCTTGTTATGGCTTCAAAGACTGGATTCACACAGCAGAAGGCACTGTCTGCTTTACTCACTTGCACACTAGTAAGGGCTCTTATACAGCCTGTGGGAAACCTGGGCTCAAATTCCTCTTCTGCTGTTGGAAGAAATGTAAGTCTTTTTCATTTCTGTGGTAAGAAGAAACTCAATTGCCAGACTGCAGGGTATTTTGAAATGGAGAACTTCTCAGTCTCTTCTGTTAGTTCTTTTTCACTTCACATGTCATACTTAAATGTTCTTCGAGTTAGAACAAAAATAGCTATCTAGTTCCTTGAGCACCTGCCTGGAAGATGGAGAACCTGAGGTTTTTGGTGCTGTTTGACTTAATGATAGACACAAACACGGTCTGTGTTAACTTGCTCTCACTCCTGCATGTGTGAGCCTTCGTGCTCCTCTCGTCAGGGCTGTTGTTCAAGGCTGCACCACTGATGTTCCCAAACAAGGAACTTGTTGATGACACACAAGGGTGAAACCACTTGATGGCGTTCAAATTGCATTTCTGGCCAAAGAAAATTGCCGGCAAACTTTGTTTTGCATGTGTGGAACACACTTTGGACTCTGGTTTGCAAGTGCCAGGTATATTTAATAGCTTCCCAGCTCTTGCGTGTTCTTGACTGTTCATTTTTTCTCCACTGACTCCTAATCTCTATACTTGACCAGCATTTATTTTTTGGTGTTAAATTCCATCTTCTTTTGATCCTGTTGGTATTATTGTGTCTTCCTCAAAATGACCTGACTTTGTTGCTGTGATTGCTATTTGTAGTACAAGTCTGCAGAAAACCAGCAGGCTCTAACATTATCATTGCTATTTTTGATATACAGACCTCCCATACTGATGGAAAGATCCAGGGGCAATTGCAAAAACAATATCTCTAATCTATTGAGGTTTCACATGTTTTTCTTTAAAGTAGTTACTAATTCCTAGGATATAAAAAAGTTTATTATGAAAAATTTGAACTGACTATACCATTCTAATAAACTATTCCTGCTTCATCTTTCATTTTATGTAGAAATCAAATTGCAGATCTTTGTCAGAAATGAGTTATCTCAGCAGGGTGCAGAACAATAATTATTCATGCCAGGACTGCGGTGATAGACATTACTCATAACGATTCAAATTAATCATACGGCATATGATTGATGATGAGTACATCAAATTGTGTGGTGTGGACACATGAGGACTGTGGATATTGCTAAACATGTCTTTGATCCAAAATCAGAGGTGACTTTTTGAGAGAGGTCAAATCATCAGACTATTTTGTTTAGTCATTAATATGGATCCACATATCAAATAAAGGCAATCAAAATCACTTCATTTTTCACTGACAACTTTAAAATCGCTGAAAAAAGAGTCTAGAAACATTATTGCTTTGCCATAGAATATTGCCAGTGAAACATGCCTGCATGAAAACATAATGTTGTGTGCTTAAGGTGTATATATGGGTCTTAAGATTTTACATGTGATTTCTCAAGTCAAAGGGAAACTTAACAAATAAAGACAAAAGTAAAATTAACTCCCCAGTTTAGGATTATCTTAATTAGGTAGAAGAAGGATTTAAATTCCCCCCTTTTGGGACTTTTATTCCTTAGCCACATATTGTTAGCTGATAATGAAGGGTCAGATTGATGCCTAGGTTTATCTCTCCTCACTGAAGCACTATGTCTGTACATCATCACCATAGATTTTGAATTTGCTACAGGATGGGGAATAAAGGCTTTTCACTTAGAATTCCTTTCTTTTTCATGTCTTCTGCACACATGAGGAGGGTGTGAAAGTAATCTTGGCTCTCGCTCCTCAACATGGCAGTGAGCTGAGCTGAGCTGGCAGGGGTGGCAAATAATCTATACTATAGAGCATTTGCAGGTTACTTTCTTTCTGGAGCAAGTAGGCAGTGGAGGCTGAGAAAGGGGTTGGAACTCTCTGAGTCACAATTTCTTCACCAGCTTGCTCTGGAGGTGCTATAACTACTTGCTGTCCCAGACATGGGCAATTGAACACAGGCTCAATTTGGCCCTCAATAAAGAAGAAATCATGAGTCTGAGAAAAATTGTTCCATTTCATGAACCAATTTTCTTATGAGAAGACACAGCATATCCACAGAATTTCTGCAAACAGCATAGGAGACAGATGTATATTATCTGTGATAAGAGGAAATGGCAGAATTGCTTATTGCCAAAAAATTAGTTTCCTTGATGACTCATTATTTCAAAAATTGCCTGTCAACTTAATAAGTGGACTTTATTATTATTATCGTTTATTATTTCTATTACAGTAGCACTCAGGGGCTGCAGTCAAAAACTGGGGTTTCATTGTGCTAAGCACCATGTACAAATAAAATCTCTGATGGTCCCTGCCCTAGGAAGCTTACTATTTTGAATCCCCAAATCACAAAATTTTGAGCATATTTTTTATTTCAAGTCTCTAGGTATGTATTTTAGCAAATAAACTGTTGACAGTTTTTTTCCCTGAAAGATTATTTTCTTTTAAAGCAGAGGAAATACCTGGAAAATGTAAAACCAATAAAAAGGATCCAAATTCCTCTTTGTCCTTAGCATATAGTTTCATATTAAAGTGCATTATGAACTCTGATTAAGAAATCTGCACAACTAGTAAAAGTTCTGACATTGAACTCATTAGTTCCAAATCTTCAAGAGATACAGAAATGGACAGGTTCTAAAATAATTCATTAAAACACACTCTGTTTTATGGTCACTATGGTCACATGGTCACTATGTGTGTGTATATATATATATATATATACACATATATATACATATACATATATATACATATATATACATATACATATATATACATATACATATATACATATATATACATATACATGTTCATATATATACACACATGCACACATACACGCACACATATATATAAGATACATTTGGTAAGTAAGACATTCAGAGAATCCTAGAATGGCTTAGGTTGGAAGGGACCTTAAAAATCATCTAATTTTGACCCCTATGACAGGGGCAGGGATACCTTCCTCCAGACCAGCTTGCTCAGAGTCCTATCCAACCTGGCCTTGAACACTTCCAGGGCTGGGGCATCCACAGCTTCCTTGGACAACCTGTTCCAGTGCCTCACAACCTCAGTAGTAAATACTTTCCTCTTAATTTCTAAACCTACTGTCTTTCAGTTGAAGCCATTCCCCCTTGTCCTGTCACTCCAGACCCACGCAAAAAGCCACTTTCTATTTGTCTTGGGGACTCTCTTCAGGTGCTCTCAGGCTGCAAATAGGTCACCCCAAAACCTTCTCTTCTGTGGGCTTGAACAAATCCAATTCTCTCTGCCTTTCCTTGTAGGAGAGGTTCTCCATCCCTCTGGTCATCTTCAAAGCTCTCCTCTGGACTCACTCCAGCAGCTCCATGTCCTTCCTGTGCTGGCACCCCAGAGCTGATGCAGCCCTGCAGTGGGGTCTCAGCAGAGCAGAGCAGAGGGGCAGAATCCCCTGCCTGGCCCTGCTGCCCACGCTGCTCTGGGTGCAGCCCAGGACACGTTTGGCTCTCTGGGCTGGCAGTGCCCATGGCTGGCTCATGTCCAGCCTCTCCGCCAGCAGCACCCCCAAGTCCTTCTGGGCAGGGCTGCTCTGGGTCTGTTCATCCCCAGCCTGTGCTGATACTGGGGCTCACCCCAACCCATGTGCAGCACCAGTACTTGGTCTTGTTAAAACTCATGAGAATCCTATGGACCCTGTCCTGGATCTTGTCCAGTTCCCTCTGGATGGCATCCCATCCTCCGGGTCTATCAACCACACCACTCAGCTTGGTGTCATCTGCAGAAGTCCTGAAGGTATACTCAATCCCTCTATGTAATTTATGAAGATATTAAATTGCGCAGGTCCCAATACAGATCCCTAAGGCACACCTCTTGTCACTGATGTTTGTTGGTACTCTGAATCATTGGCCACTATCCTCTGGATATGACCATTCAACCAATTTCTTATCTAACTAACAGTTCATTTGTCCTTCTTTCTTAACAAACATTTTCTTTAGCACTATCACGTTAAAAATGTAGCATTAAATGAAGGCACTCTGGCACCAATAGAGAAATTATTTACCAACCATTAGATATAGGAAAAAAACCCTTGATACTTTAATAGATGCCGAATAATAAGCAAATCATTGGGTATTGTGTCATGGCTTTACAGTTTTACCTGTATTTTTAGTAGTAACTGTACCTCCATAACTCCCACCTTCATATCTTGTCCATTATTTTTTTCCTACTTAATTTGGCAACTGTAATTGACGATAATTTCAGAGTCACTGTACCTTCTTAAAGTAATTCATATCACATTCACCTAGCAGTATGAGCTGCCCACTCCTTGTATTTCAATGAAGCTTTTCAAAGAGAACATTTTGTTAGGACTTTATTCACCACTTAATTTAATGTGCTTAAAAATCTTCTTGATAGTCTATAGAAATAATGGTGCACCAGTGTTAAAACAGCCTATTTGCAGAAGTGGAATCTCAGTTATTTGCCACAGGCCTGAATTTAACATTTTCTTTTTATATTAGTCTAATTTGATGTTGGGTAGTCTATTTCTTAAAAATATAAAATTCAAAATCACAGAGGCAGAAGTTATTCAGTAGTTTCTCTTGGAATGTGAAAGTGTGATGTTTTTAAATCAAAATTTAAGAGCTGCTTTTACATCTACTTGATATTCCTGTATAGTAGGCTATCAAAGCTTGTTTTGTGGCATTTCCTAGGTGCAGATGAGGAAAAACTCCTAAGACTGGTGATTTATAATTTTCTAGACTTTAATTGAACTTTTAATTAGCATTCCAACTCTAGAATATCATTTTGCCTTGGTCCTTAAAGGTTATTGCTCCTTCCAGTCAATTACATACATTTTTTTCCAATTGGCTTTTCTTAGTGAAGCATCGTTTACTTGTAAAATTAACTGCCCTGTCCCATAGAATTCGTCGCAATACAACACATCATGCATCACTGAACTGATCAAGGTCATGCCACAGACCTGAGGCAAAGGTGAGAATGGAACCTTACAACTTTATAAGGTTTTCATAGCAGCAACTTAAATGACTGGACATTTTCTTCAGTGTAACTTTTTAATAAGAAGGGGAAGGAAAATGCTCATGAATCAGTTCAGAAACCAAGAATTAGTTCTGGTCCATAGTGTTGCTCCTGTGTAGTGTTGCTCTGGTGTGCAGTAGCTGCATATTTTGCTGCTATGTTAAAACATTGAGTTATGGTGAATGTGTTTATTCCTTGGTGTCTGAAGGGCAACCGTATAATTCTGGTATACATATTAGAAAATTGTTTTCCAGGAATTTTTCCAGTAAAGTATCCCCACTTCCAAGTATTTCTGACTGTCTTTTTATCTTTACTTCTCAATTAGCTTTGAAGGATGTCATTGTGTACCCTCAGCCTGGGAAGTGAAGTAATCAGGTAATATTCAGAATCACTGGGCTGTGTAATCTGATTATGAATGTTTACCTTGTGATTCTGCCATAGAGGACAATCAAAGCCATGGGAAGGACACGCAGAGAAAAATACAAAAATGAGCTCTCAGAAGTTTATTCGTCTGAAATGCATATTCTTAACTCAAGCCAAGGTTGTAAAAATAGAGATTAATAATGAAAAACCTTTTGTGCTTTACAGTAAATCTTCTTTTTTAGAGAACATAACAGATCAGTTAAGTAATTCTTCTGTCTTTACATTTTCTGCTCAAGCTTGCTCAAAATTATCTGATGAAATGTGAAGCTAATGAATGTAAAGCTATGGAATGTGAATGGGAATGAATCAAAGTATTTGGGAGAAATTTTGATTAAATCTTTTGGGCAGGCAGCTACTAGCCAAGCAATCAGTTCTACGAAGCATTGGTATTGCCTGATGCTGTACAGCAGTAGCAGAAGAATGTTAGTTTGTTTCTTCTCACAGTGGTTTTGTAAAAGATAAAGACTAGGGACAAATTAGAAAAGAGTTAAAATGATGGCAATGAGACAACTCTAAGGATGTCATAAAAGACATAGGCTAGATGAGGATTAGATAGAGAAGAAGAGTTGGAGCAGAACATGGAAGTCTGGTGGAAAAAAACTTCCTCAGAAACATGAGCTGCTCGTTATTCTGAAGATTAACCTGCATTCATGACAATAGTATATCTGCTGGGAGGTCATTTCAGATACTAAAAATATCTTGAAATCAGTAGACCTTTTTAATAAAAAAAACTGTGTGTTTTAATAATGCCAAGAAAATTAGATTGAGGAGAAGCTATTAAGGATTTTTATAGGGTATGAGTTCCCATATCTACTGATATCAGTGATGATTCAGTTACCCTCTTACACAAAAACAATTTACAAAGTTCTATTTTTGTCCACAGAGCCTGACGGTGTTTTTATAGGGTGGCTATGATTCAAGAGAGAATGCATCTTGCCATCAGCAAGTGAAAGCAAAGTGGGTGGGAGAGAGGAGGGAAGGGGAAGAGCTGTCATTCATTCCTTTATTCACTGAGTATAACACAGGGCAGGAAAGAAGCAAGAAGAAACTATGCTTTTGTGATATGAGTGCAAATCCAGTAACTTCTGGAGCTGTTCTTGGTATGCTTCAAAATGCACTAAGATTTTTCCAAATTTGGTGTTCTGACCTTACCTCACAACTCACAATATCCATACCAGGGACACATATTGTGCACTACTGAGTGACCTGGTTATGATTTCTGGCTAATTACATGATGCAAAAATGACAGGGAAACTTTGTGTTACCTGAAGTTTCACATATAGTAGAACAAAAATGTGCAACGTCTGTTGTGAGTCATGCTTACCTGGTTTACGTTGCATTGAAATCCCTCATGATAAACACCCTGCAATCTTCACAGTCTGGATCAAGCCTAGTTGCCAAGCAAGTCTAAATGCAGTACATATTTCCCTAGTTATTGCAATAAAAGTCTTACAGTCATGTCCTTCCATTAAAGTCCTAATGACTGACAAATGTTCTGTTTGCTCCAAGACTCTTCTCTCCTTGGGAAGAGATAGTGCAGCTGAATAGAGCTGAGACTTCATTTGTTGAAATCACTTCAAGCTCTTCTCCTATGCTGGCTAATTTCTTAATGTCTGCAAGTTTCATTCTCTCATGGAAGCCTCATTAATAATAATTATTTATTTATTTATTACTTTTATTTTCTGCAGGTACATGCCAGCTCAGGAAGGGAGGTTTTCAGTGGGAGGTAATCTTTGCCCTTTGGTAGTCTGAGGTTTTCATTGCTGACTTCTTGCCTTCACCATTCACTACTTTCCTTTCCACAACTTCTGTGAACTGTCTTGAATTCAATTAAATATAACACATCAGAATATCCTGAACATGGCATTTGATTAAGGGGTGCTGTTTAAATAATTACCTTTTACAAATTTTTCAAGAATGCAGAACAAAAAAAAACGGGAATTGTCTTTTGGAATAGGTACTGTTTTAACATTTATCGGACAAGTGTAAATTTTTGAGTTGATTTGAGCCTGTGTTTTTTGGATTATTTTACAGCAGCATCAATAAAAGAAAGTCATTGGTATAGAGAGGCTGAATCACCAGAGAAGGTGTGAGTGCCTGGACATGTAATCAAAATTATGAATAGACATGTCAATGAAAAAATAAAAATATGTCATGTATATCTAGCATCAGGTGAAGTAAAATAGGTGGAAAAACAAAATTGCCGGTTTTTAGAAAGCAAGGATCAATAAGAGAATATGGGAATCTCATGGGTTTTAACAAGACCAGGTGCTGGTGCTGCACCTGGATCGGGGCAATCCCTGGTACCAGCANTGTGAGGAACTTGGTCTGGAGGAAGGTATCCCTGCCCCTGTCATAGGGGTCAAAATTAGATGATTTTTAAGGTCCCTTCCAACCTAAGCTATTCTAGGATTCTGTGTTCTGATTCTCACTAATAATGCAGGAATAAAATAACCTAAAACCCCCTATGTTTGTACCAGAAATGCTAAGATTCTCTTAACACTATATAAACAGCTGACTTAGTCATCTTGATTGCCTTATAAAAAGCCCAAATATTTTTCCATTATTAGATTTCCTACCTAAAGATCTCTGCAGATTGCTATGTACCTAGGTTTTATCACCACACTTCCTAAATGTGAGATATTGGGGGTTTACCTTTTTTTAACATTGGTTTCTACTATAAAAGATTGATTGATTTTAAATTCACACTTGGATTTTTATCTCCTTTGAATGATATAAAGTGTTGAATGATATAAGGTGTTGTTTAACTCTAGATGATTTTTCTGTATCAGATTCTCTGGCTTTTTTAATCTTTCTTAGGCCCATTAATCTTCCAGTGATGCCATCTCTGTGTTTTAGACTGGTGAAAATTTATATCTTCAATTTTCTCTCTTTGCTGTGTAGATACATTGTTGTTTGTATAATGCATATTTTTACATTTAAATAACACTGGTAGTGGTGTTTTAACTTTCTCTAACTCTGATATTGTTAATTTGGACTCACATTTCAAATCAGAAACCTGATTTGAACATGAGGGCTGCAACTTTGTTTGTAACCAAAGGTAACTAACAAATTTGTTGTGTAAGATGTGCTAAGAGCAGTAATAAAGACTTCATAACTTCTTATGGGTTAATAAATGGAGTTCTTTGGGGAAAAATTAAATAGGCAGACAACAACAGACAAGTTATAGGGAGGCTTATTTTGTGTATTTTTGCTAAAATCTCCACAGGATGCTTACCACTGTCCTCTGAATTGGGTGATTTTCTTAGCACTTAGATCCCTTGTTCTCCTACTAACGCTTTCATCTCTCAGGTGTAGCCACTGATGTTGTGAGATATGTTTAGTAGGCATCTTTGCATCTTCTGCCTCCTTTACTCTTAGCTGACCTTGTGCTTAGTATTTTTTCTCTATCAGAGAATGGACACTAGTTCAATAGTTGAAAGCTATAATCTCATAATAGGTTTAACTGGATACTTTTGTTTCCTCCCATCCTGTCTATTCCTACCACTGAGTCAGTTATCTCAAAAATGATTTTGCTTTTCTACTTAGAAGTGCCAAGTTAAACTGAAGTCCCTCAGAAAACACTGAACCATAGTAAATGCCCTGCATTCCTTTGACTAACTTATTTCAATTGTTAATGTTCAGTTTTCTAAGCTCATTATTACAGATTCGGTTTCAAGCGAGCTGCTGTCTGTTCCCTGTCCCACAATACTGTGATTAAAATATTGTTTCCACTGCAGCCCAGTAAAATGCCCGGTTTCATTGATATATGTTGTGATATATTCCCTCCCTTCTGCTCATCTGCCTTTCTGGTTTTACCATTCTTCTTATTTTTTTAAAATATCTATAGCACAACCAACTGCAATTAGATCTTTACCCTCCAAGTGACTCAAACCTTCTGTCATGCAGCTTGCCTATTGATATAACATCTGCTATACAGAACTGTTACATCCTATATTTAGTAGGTTTAAACCACTATGACATAGAAATCTCTTCATTTCAACTCCAGCAAGCTGGGGAGTCAAATTCCATTTCTGTGCATGAGTAAGAGGCAACTTCCTTATATGCTTCCTGTTAAAGAATTTCTGGTCATCTGGGATAAATCTCAAGTTCTTGAAAACTTTGAGCAAAGCTGAGACTGAGGTTTACTTTAGGGCCATTTAAACTGAGTGCCAGTTAGGGCTGGTGATAATTTCATTTCTGTGATACTTTGATTCCAAGATCACAAATGCTGATGAAAAAACTAACATGCCTATCCCTGCCATCTTACTGTCTGTGCCAAGAAATTATGCATGAAACAAAGAAATACCTCCCTAGAACTGCAACTAACTGACTCTAGCATCTAGAACAACATAACTGATACTCTTCACATCATGGTCTACCATTCTGCTTTTACTCTCAGACTGGAGTAATGAGCTCACCAACTCATGGTGAGTCTGAAACTCCAGCTGAGACTTGCTCAATTTGAACCTCACCTGGTATTCTGAAGAAAGACTCGAACTGCAGGGTCCCATGTCAAGTAGCATGTGCTTCATTTTTCTTTTTTTTTTTTTTTTTT
>VYZP01050626.1:46511-73315 GCA_013400635.1 Hypocryptadius cinnamomeus
CACTTGTTTTGGAATTATACCTTACCTTAAACTTTTTAGTATACACCTTTCTTCTATCTCAGAGATATCTCCTTGCTTTCAACTTAATTTTACTTTCAATTTATAAATAGCAAAGACCAAAATCATAAGATGCTCTTGTGCAAGAATTAGTTTTAAAATCAGATTGAAGAGAAAGGAAAAGGAAGAAGATATGGTGACAGAGAACTTTTAGTTTAAAATCTTCCACTTTTTGTGTTTTACAAGATTTCTTATTTCTTTCATTGACTTGTGGGCACATAACACACAAAATCACTTGTGTCAATGATTAAAATTCAGATTGCAGAACAGAGAACAAATATCCACCCTCATTTGTTCACCCCTGCTACTGCTCACACAGACAGGGTCAGTTTTGGGAGCCAAGTTAAAAAATCTTTGTTGTGGTTTTAAGAAAGCAATGGGTAATGGAGCCAAAATGACATTGTTGCTGGTTCTTAGATATCTCCCTTCCCCTCTCTCAACAGAAAAATAGTACCTTTTCATTGCAGTTTAAAAATAGAGCTGTCTAGTCTGTTGGTGTTACAGACTCCCATGCCATAGTTTTTAAGATCCATTAAATCCTCATATTTTTGCTTAAGTCTGTGAGATTCCATTTTTCCTGTGCTGAAATTTCTCTCGTCCCTATCAATTTTATGCTGACATTGTTTAAAGCTGTACTACTGATGATTTACTCCACCATTACAAAGACAAGAATTAAGTTTCAGAGAGATTCCTCATCTCTCCTTAGAACAGCACTATCACACAGTAGCCATAATTTTGATTAATTCAATAAAATATGCAAGATCTTCATTAGCTGGTGCAGATCCCTTGGAGTAAATAAAAGTAAATTGTAATTTGATGTCAACTGGTCTAGCTCCATTTCCAGCCATAGACTTACCTTTGTTTATAGCAGTTGAGAATTTAGCTTACTGTTCTGGCACAAACAAATGCTATTATTTTGTACCACTTTTATTTTTAGGTTGTTGTTGAATCTCTTGTAGGTTGCTCAGAAGTTTCTACCTATTTAATCTATCTGCTTTGCTTGCTGTGAGTCTGTTCCTCAAAAAATGTCTAAGGCAGGGCAGCAGCCCACACATAAGCACAAGCGAGACAGAAGGAGAAGGAGTGAAAACAAGAAGTCAGTGGAGCACTGCCAAGTTTCACTAGTTGAGGATCTGCTCTGAAACATTTTCAGTGCTTCTTTCAGTCTTGCTAATGCTGGTATGTAGCTTGAGTCTTTGGTTTGAGTCCTTTGGGAAATACACTAGCAATAAGAATAGAAAAGCAATTTAGGTGGCATCTTTGATCATCATTGCTGTCAATCAACCCAGGGCTTGGCATTAACATATGCTCTTCAGAGAAAAAACTAATCTACTCCATTTGGTAACAATTAGAAACATTAATATGACAGAAACGAGACTGAAAACCTGAACTTTTTTTTCCTTGGAAGACTGTAGAATGATAGGAAAATATTTTTAAAATACAGTTTTCATTTTCAGCTTCCAGGAGTAACATTAATGTTAGTGAAATGGTCTATGTTATTTTATTTAAAGAAAATCTGATTTCCATATTAGATTTCCAGTTTTTAGAGCTGTTTTATTTTAAATTTTAAGCTAATGTAGTAAAAGAAAAGAAACTGAAATAAAGATAAACCAATCAAACTCTGCAATAAACTTGTACTTTATTTTTCAGTTCACTGTTTCTGCATATTTTCACATTTTGACTCCCTTCATCCAGAGTCAGACCGAGAAAATTTCTCTAAATCTCAATTTTCTTGCAGAAATGGAAAAAATATTTCACATCTAGTTCTAAGTAGTCCCTTTATAATTTTTAAGGCTGAAAAACCATCTCTATTGTCAAATTGCCTAAAAACCAGAAATTGTAGACACCAAAAAGAAAAATAATTTATTTTTATTTTTTTCTCTGATTATATATGTATATATCTTCAGTTCAGACACTGATCTATGTGCATTAATCTTTAAGCATTCTTAAAAACACGATTACTTTCGTTCACACATGCACTGAAAAATGCTGTGTGTTATGACATAGATGACTCAACTCAACCATGTAAAACAAGCATATTCAGTTTCTTCACTAATAAGAAAACTGCAAGAAAGCCAGTTCTGAGTTTAACCGAGTTTCTCTTTTAGTCAGAGATTCTCCAGAAACCTCGCACCACGAAAAAAGAAAGGAAGCTAATCAGAATCATTATTCAGTATATATTTTGAAATACATGTGTTTATTTTCTCCACAGAACATGAATATTAAACAAAATAAGTGTAGAAATGGTTAATAAAAAGAGTGACTGTTTCATTACCACTTTCAATAGTTCACACTTGGATGAAAATTATTGAGATATATTATACTTTAAGTGTACTTTTTCTCCTGAAAACTTAGAAGAAAAAATCCTATGACTATAGAACTGGTCAGAATGAAGTAATTTGAAATTTTATGCTGAAAAACAAATATTTCACACAAACCCAAAAGTTGCCATCACTTCACCCAGCTTTAGTTTTTAGGTAATTGTAAGTAGATCCTTAGAGGAACAAACAAAGACATAAATAATCCAATCTCTGGAAATTTAGTTGATTGTGGCTGGGAAATCTATTTGTACTTGGAGCTGGTAATCATCAGAACAAATTATTGAGACAGTGCACCACAATCTACAGTCTTGCAAGCAAGACAGTGTACTTCTTTGGAAGATACGCTGTAGGTAGAGAGAAATATGGGAAGCATGCTGGGATCTGCTCTGCAGGAAATCCAACAGGACAGTCAAAGCAGTCTCTTCTGAGTTTAATTCTGAGAAACTGCGAGTCACACTTTATTCCCCCCAATCGACAATTCTTGTATCTCACAGTTAGAGACTTTTGTGTTATACTATTTCCATGGCAGAATAAAATTGAAAGTGTTGCATGACACGTACTAAACAGAATGTGTTAAGATGTCTGTCTTAGTTACCCAGAAAAAAAATCTGGAGTAACTCAAGAATTTGGCTCATTGATTCAAGACTTTACACTTACCAAAATGTAAGGCAAGTGTAACAGAAGAAGTATCAAAGTCACTTGGAGTTAATCTGTTTTAGGTAAACTGATACAATGTTGTTAAATTGTGTTTATAAAAGCCCACAAAGGGCTTAAGAGAACTGATAAAGAGAACTTAAAAACATACACTGTGGGTTTTTTTTTTTAATGAGTCACAAGAAGAGCTGTCCTTTCTAAATATTCTTTTACTTCCAACTGCCTAGCCTAGTGCCTACTGACGTGATGCAGAGACTTGGCAGAGAATAAATATTTTTTAAAACTTACTCATTAACACCTTGGGCCCATCCATCAGCATGATTGACATCAAGAGACAATGCAATTTTTTTTTTTTTTTTTAATAGGACACAACATGTACAAAAGGCTTTCTGTGGGCTAATGAGGCACACCTGACAGATGTGTGAGTCACTTGACACAATGGGTGGTATTCATGAACACTATCACCTTGCAATCAACTCAGTATAACATTCCTCCTTATTTTTTTGAATCCCTTTTTCTTTAAAATAAAAGGAATTTGGGAATAACTGCACAGGATTCAAAGCAAAGTCATTTATATCTTCATCCCTGAGATGCTACTAATAATGGTGTTCATGACATTATCTGAAATTTTATTAGGAAAATAATAAGAACTTCCTTAACTGTGTCTAAGAGATAGACTTCATGTGTTCCATGCCATGCACTTTATATTATTGCACCAAATGAATCCAGTAAAGACTAATTGGCATGAGTGAGTAACATAGCAGTGCAATAAAGATAACTTGTCACCTTTTGCTCATCTGCTCAATGTTGTCTCTAAAGGGTAATAGGTTTCATTATATCCTGCTGTATTTCATGGAGATTCAGCAGGCAAATTATACAAAAGTGAGACACTCACAGTGGGTTTTAAAGTAGCATTACTGTTACAAAAGAGGAAAACCAACAAAATGTCTGAAAGAAGGTATGTCTTGGTTGAAATAAAGGTCTATTAAATAGGCACTATGACTCTGGAAGCTTTCAAAAACTGAATCTATCTTTTAAGTGATCTGGCAGTCTTTTGCCAAATATTTCAGAAGATTCTTCTGCCTATCTATAGTAACAAGGCTGGCTGTACTATGTGACTCACCCTGTGAACCTAGGCCACGCAAGTCAGCCTGATCCATATTCATACTCATCATGTGTATCAAGCCCTGTTTCTCATCCTCCATCATGTACTTTCTGTACTTTTTTTGGTGGTGCTCATAGCTCTACACAATGAATCTTGATCCAAACATTGGCATGTTTTCTCTTATGCTGTATCTCTGAGATGCAGCCGTCACCTTCTGCATAGGTTACAAACCCATTTCCTTCTAATGACCTAAGCACTAGGCAAGGGTAGCCACAGTTTATTTTGAAGGACTGAGCTCTCTTCTGCTGTGGGTGATGAAATCCTGACTGGACAGGATATATGGTTACCCAAAGTACTCATTTATATTTGAGGCAATTGAGGGTTGAGAATTAATAGCTTGTAGGAAAGACTGGAGACCAGATGACATTGCGAATTATTTAGCAATCATTCTCGCAAAACATTGAAGCGGGGTCTGGTGCCTGCTGTGTTCTCAGGAGGCTCTTGAAGTAGAACTGAGATATTGATGAACTGTTTTATCAATCTAGAAAATCAGAAAGCATCCCTGTAGGTGATATGACCCTTACGGTCCAAAAAAGCTATGAAAATTAGGAAAGATATTTATTGTCACATAAAACTAGTTAGAGAAAACCAGTGTAAGTAGGATGCCAGAAAATGGTGTTTTATTTAGCACAGTTTTCTAGCAGTCAGAGCCAAAGGTGCAGAAGAACAGTAATATAGGCAGAAATACAAAATTACTAAAGCAGCTGTGAAAATGGCAGACCACCTTAATGGTTACAATATCCAAAGTTTCATCATCCATCTGGGTCTCTTCCCTTTCTAAGTCTCCAAGTAGGTGCGGAGCAATTCAGGCATGGAAAGAAGGATGGCTGCCTAGACCTGTAAGATTTCTTAGCTGTTGAATTTCTAGTTCCAATGCCTATAATATCTTCAGGCTGTAATAGAATTTCAGGAATGCTTGAGGGAAAATTGTTGTGCAGAAGTCTTAATACTTAATTTGATAGCCAGGGAAGATTCAACAAGATAAGAGGCATGGGAACTTTATTCCCAGAGGATCAGCACAGTGATTCCTGATAGGTCCCCCACTGAAAGCAGCAGATGCATTTGTTTCTACAAAAATTTGGCCTTTGAACTCCAAACTTGCTTGTTGACACTATAAAAAAATCAGCACTTAATCCTATGGCATCTTCTACCTAAACAGTCTAGGTTTTGCTGTTCCCCCTTGCTTCCTGCCATACTAGAAGGTTTCTCTGCAGCAGTTCCTCCCAGAGTCACGGTGACACTGGGTCTCCCACATTTCTCTTCAGCATTTCAGGCTTAAGTTGTAGTACTCTCTTTTTAGCCCTTATTTGCTGGACAGCTGGTTTCATTTAGGTGTCTGTAATGGGAAGTATACACAGTCCATAAGATATTTCTATTTCTTGGTGTTTCATAAATGTATGTGCAGGAGGTTTTGAGAAACCTGGCAATTATCCAAACAAATCAGAGGATGTTCTAATGATGATATGTTGAAATCTCACCTAGACCTAATCTGAGCAATTAGGTTCCTTGAAAATGGAAAGGATACAGAAGGGGATAAATGGTATGCCAGAACTCATACTGATGCTCCAGAGCCTGGTAGGGTACTGGAGCTGATTCTGTCACATATGTGATGTTCTTGTGTTTGTTTCCAAGTTGGGTCCAGTTGTTGCTTGATTGCATAAACTGTTCATATCCACTTCAAAAAATAAACAAGAACAGAGCTTTCAGAGCATTTCAAGAGATAACAAGGCCTAAAACTTGAACATCCAGATGATTGAAGGTAACAGTTTTGATTTGTCCATAGTTCCTTCTAGCAAGGTGTTACTAACCACGGGGCACCGTCCTGTGTGCTGGGAATGACAGTGGCACTGGTATTAAGAAGATGGTGTTTCTCAGCTTACTTCAAATCACATTGACTACTCTTTTGTTAAAAGCTTCAGAAAGATGTGAGATAACTTTTTTTTAGAGATTGATGTGTGAGAAAGAACAGAGTAAGAGGGATCAGCTGTGACTGAATTTGGTACAGTTAGAGGTGGAGAAGCTAGGGCTTGGACTTTTTAGCAGTGAAACCAGACCTTTAAAGCCTCATGTTGTTTTTGGCAGACATTCTTCTCCTCCCCATCTTATTTACACTCCCTGCTCACGTTGGCTTCTTTTTGCAGCATGTTATTTGCAGAGCAGAGCTTCTTTACACTTCTTTCTGCCAGCTTCCAGATGATCATGAGCCACAGAACAGTCACCCAGAAACCTGTCACCACTGGAATGGTGCACCAGAATGGAGAATATGGAGTTGGACCGCAAACCCTCTACAACAGGCTGCGGAAGAGGCTGAGTCAGCCCCTTGCTCAAAAGGCCATTATAGCATTCAGTTGCTGATCTGCTTGCCATGTGTGATAGCACATTGCTGCTAAAATGGCATATTGGCCCTAATCCTGAAAAGCTTTCAGACATGTATGCATTCAGTGAGATAAAGAACTATAGAGAGACGCCTATGTTTTCTATAAGGACGTCATACTGGTAAAAAAAGGATAGGTGCAGTGATCTCAAAGTATTTTGTGATGCAAAAGTATGAGCAAGAATAGTAATGCACATATATATGATTTGCACACACACTCACACACACACATACAGAAATATATACACACATGTGCATATTACATCTCTGTAACTGAATGGCATTACCATGGGGATAATGAGACCCACAAATAGCGCAGTTAACAAATTTAACTCGCTATTTTTGTGTCTTTCATTCTTGAACTGCCAGGGAGTAGATTGCTATATCCTCAAATTTATCTTTGAAAATCATCTCAAAATAACTTCTCTGTGAAACTCATTTGACAGGGTTACTTACATGATCACCTCTTTATCGATCCATTGGGGATGAGAGTTAGTTCTAGACTTTAAACTAGCAGGGCTAGTTTTTTAACTTAGCCTGTAGCAGTTTATGCTCTCAACTCTCGAATTATTTAGCACGGAGGACACTGTGCAAAACTCTTAGAACCGTAAGAATTTTTATTCTGCATTCGACTGAGAGTGTGACATTAAATTTCATACAATATCATGTACTTCACACTGCTTAGTATACAGCAACACATATGGAGAAAGATTGGGAACTTGAGACTCCTTGCAGCTACATGAGCACACTAACTATACTGTACTGCTCTTGCAGTCTTTGCTGTCAATGTGAATCAAGAATGCCAGTGACAGACTTATGCAACTACAATGTCTGAGCTACATAAATATAAATGAATTGCATATAGGCATGTCTGTCTGCTGTGCATGTATCTATATTTTGTATATAGATACATATGTAGATTTATCCGTAAAAATAATTTCATGTTACCAGTTTAATAGTATTTTCCTTCAATGAATCCAGTGCATAAATACTAATGGTATGTTGCATGGTATGTCTGCCTGTCAAAACTGTTCAGTGAAAGAGAGGGAATTTTGAAAGTAGAAATTGACTTGAGAAATCCTGTTTTTTAGCTGATTAATCTGATAACTCTTAAGTTTTGGTTGGAGTAAGCAGTGTTTCCTGGTGAAGAGGGATCAAATGGGTTTTTACCTCATTAATGCCTTAATACCAGCTGATGCAGTATGTACTTTGCAGGTCATGTTTTCTTTTTTGCAGTTCTGTAATTTTACAGCTGGTACACTCCAGGCTGTCTGCCTAACCACGCTGAGTCCAGTTTGTCCATCTTCCGACATCTTGGTGTATGTACAACACAATACTTGTTTTTTGATTTAACAAAAGAATTTAACAAAGCTGTTTCTAAGACAGTAGGTGCTTCTGGTGCTCAGGAGTTAGTAATTTCAAATATGGCTGGGTTCATTGCCTAGAAAATATGGTGGGAAGTTCTGAATAAATTTTTTTTTCCTCCGGATGACTTCTTCAATGCTTTATCAAAACATCCAGATCCTTGGGCTTCAGAAATTCTTCAAAGACAGACAACCCTTCTTCTGCTGACTGATGTTGAATATATGCAGCTATTGGGTAGAAAAATAACTACTCTGGCAAGTCACGAGTGTGTCTTTGTGCAGTGTAGTGTAGTGTAATTACTACAAGCCTCTGCTTTGTCCTGACACCGTTATGTCCACTGGCAGGAACCCACAACTTCTGAACTCACAAACTACAAAGAAACCTGAGGTGACAGAATCAGCAAAGACTGCACCTTGAAGTTATATCATGTGGTGCATGAAGATGCTTCAACCCACAATTGAAGTGGCATTATTGTGTTACACTTTTCCCAAAGCAGCTACCTAACATTCAAGTTGGGACTCTTCTTGTTCCAGGCCTTGCTGATTCATTTGCAAAATCATAGCCACAAAGTCATTAATTGTTGCTAATATTTAATTCTAATCTTAGCTACTTATTTTTGTGCTTTAAAATAAAAAAAGCAAAACTTTTTTCCTAAGCAGATATTTTTATTTGTATTAAATAAAATTTAGTTTGAAAACTAAGACAGACATTGCTTGATCAAAGTTACAATCATCTTTTCTAATTGACTGTAATGTGCATCCCCTTTTCTCTAATATAGAAAAGATGTACACAAAGCTCTGTTCCCAAGGAAGAGCAGGCAGTGTTGAATAGGAGCACCTTATCATCAAAGGAAAGTTTTTGGCGACACAAACTGCTGATTTTCATATGTTTGTGTTTTATAACTGAGTATGTGTTAGCCTCACTTACATGAAGCTGAAGATCTTGCACTTGCTTAGAGTGGAAAAGCAAAATACATTCATAGCTTTACAACATAAGCAAAAATAAATTAAATAAAACAGAAAAAAGGAATAGGTTTCATCAGAAACAGAGGAATGTGGAGCTTCGTAAGTATAGTTTTAGCATTTAAAGTTTCGGAAGAGATTTCGCGGGGTAGAGCACGGTCAGGAGAGGCCCCACTCGAGAGGGCCGCACGCTGCAATTCCAGCGGCGGCCACGAGATGGCGCTGCGGGCCCTCGCACGGCGCCTCGGCCGCGTCCCGGCGCGGCCCGGCCTCGGTCTCGGCACGGCCCGGGCTCTGCGAGCCCCTCCCGCGCCACGCCGAAAATCGCACCGAGGAGAGGAAACACGAGCATAGTTTCCTTTGGCGGGTTCAGCATTTGGCTGAGGCGCGGTACGGGCCGTGCCCAGGCACTCGGTGGAGGAGAGGGGCACGACCCCGCCGGTTTGGGCCCGGGACCCCCGGCGCGGCGGGGCAGGAGCCGCAGCGCAGCTCCCGTCCCGGAGCACCAGAGGGAAAGCGCTCTCCCAGAGTGCTTCCCACGCCGTGTGGCGGCTGCCGGGACAACGGCGAACCCTGGCAGCTTTGCTCCACAGGTACCGCTCGAACCGTGCCGACACCTCAGTGCCGGTACCGGCGTCAGGCGGGCACTGCGGGAGAGCCTGAGCCCGGCTGCGGGGGGACCGAGTCCTCGCCAGCCTCCTGCCCGGGCCTGGGGAGTCACCCCGTGCAGCAGCAAACTTGCCATTGCCTTTGAGTGAGCGCTCTGGCAACACACGGAGATACATCCCCAAGTGAAAACAGCTCGGTTGCCATCGATGAGGACGGGGGTGCCGAATTCAGTGCTTAAAGCAGCGTGCCTGTATCGGGAAATTTAACCTTCAAGCGCCACTTCCTCATCTCGTGCACTTGGATTGATGCTGCCTTTTGTCTGCCGGGTCTGTCGCAGAGCACAGACACCGTTCAGAGTAGGCCTGGCTGCTGTTTGTTGTGTCTGCACAGTATTTACACAACACCGGGCACACTTGCTGCTTTCACATTGTTAAAATATTCAGTAATATAGATAAGACCGATGGACGAAAACTAAATTGAAATAATTAGGTCTGTGCATTTGCCTTAAGGGTGGCTGTTGACTAAACGTGTTCCTTGAAAGTGAAACTTATGGAGCACAAATTTATTAATATTATTTAGTAATTCCAGCTCTTTTAAAAAAGTACTGTTTGTACAACCAAGCTGTTTACCCATCCTTTGGAAATGTGATGGGTCCTTATATAATGTTTCAGTACCTGAGTTCAGAAGGAGAAATGTCTCAATGAAGGTCAATGTACTGGTGTAAATGAAAGTCATGTGAAGGATGAATGTAGAGAAACCCAATTTTTATTATGAAATCCCCTTCTCTTCCCTCATACAGCCAAATTTAGGATTTTTTTAGAAGACGTGCATTTCCAAAATTAAGAGATTAAGGTAGTTGTCTGTGGAGCTGCTTGGAAAACAAAACCAATGCTTTTTTATCATATGAGTCTTTTCAGTGAAAACAATAAAGTGAAATTTGGATGAGACATGTTCTTTTCTAGCTAAGCAGTCTGTACAAGTTTTGAGAAACAATGCTTGAAAAAAGGCATTGCACTCACACATATTACCTCTGATGTTGTTTTCCTCAGGGGTTCTACAGGTATTCGAATTATGAATTATCCATCCTAATTCATTTCCTTTAGAACCAAATAATTTATTCTGAATAATCATTCTTGTCCTGAATGTATATGTATATGCTTACTCCTACATATCCACACATGTAGTTTTTACAATCTTCCTAGCAGAAGAGGCTAAAGAACTTAAGCAAACATGTGCGAGTAGGAGGCATCAATTATTAGATGAAGCGGTTGAGTTCAGAGTACAAGTAATTGTGTAGAAACATCCATTTTTATGACAGTTGATGACACACTGAGCCTGACTAGTGAAAAACATTTTAAAGTAATTTATTTTCTCTCTTTGCAGAATAAATATTTATTTCAAGGCTCTCCTTATAGTGGGAGGCCTGTACTACCTTGGGTCTACCACTGATGAGGAGACTGACAGTTGTTGTTGAGCTGGCAACAGAGTACAGGAGACTTGGTAGAGCTGAATTTATTTCACACATTTATAAAATTCTGATTTTTGAATGTGCTTTTTGTTTTATGACTGCATGTGCATTGTAGAAAACTTATGGAAGAAGGGAAAGGTGTTGGAAGGAAATCAGAACTATGCCACAGCAGGAAGAAGTATTTTTGTTACAAATATATAATAATATTTAATAATAATAATATATAATCTGTAATTGCTGGAACAAGAATTCCTGAATTCAGCAGTCACAAATTCTAAAGACTTGAGCTATGCCCTGGTTTGTGGGATGGAGACAAAATGGTCCCCAAAGAGTACAGTCTACAAGTGGTAATTTGCAGGGGTGTCCAGCAGCCTGCTTTCTGATGCCCCAGAGATGGGGTTATCAACAATAATCAGATGCCCATCACGCTTGTGAAGAAGTGGTACCTGTCTATTGAGTTAATGTTAGAATGCTTATATGAAAAGCTTTTTGTTCAGATCCCATATGTGTTCAGTCTTAGGCATTGCTGTTCAGATTCTCATTCTTCATTCCCCTTCGGATTCTTTTGGGTGCCCTGGAGCAATGCAGGGAGCAGGGCTCCTGGTATCAGATGAGTGCATCACAATAGTGACCTCTCTTGCCTCAGGCCCTGCAGCAGGAGCAGGAGCTGCAGCTGGATGGCTCTCCCTACATCCCTTTTGATGTGGTAGGGTTCCAAAACAGAGCCAGTTCCCACCTGCTTTCACCACAAGCAGCCTTCAGCCTTGTTTGCAGCAGCAGAAAATGAGCTATCCTGCCCTCTGTCAAATAATTCCCCTGTGTGCCACCTGGCTCATTCTTAACACCAGGCTGTGTCTGCAAGGGGAGAGAGTGAAGTGGGGTCAGGTCACCCACCCACTGGTACCCGCAACTAAAATGTTTGCTGGGACTGCTGCCCTGGAAGAAAATTGTGTACGGTTGCACCTACTGCTGGGAAGGGTCTCCCCTCTCTGGGACAAAGGACTACATGAACTGGAAGCATTTCATTGCATGCATCTGTACCACTGTTGGAGCATGCTTGTTGCAGGCCAGCAGTGGAAGCCTTAACCAAACCTGAAAGAAGTTAAACCATCAGCCTAGTCACCTAGTGAGAAACTTCATCTGCTGTTAATGTTATTTCAGGCTTCAATAGTGAAGATCAAGCCTTTGTGTTACAACTGAAATTTTATTTACTCAATCACTAGTTTTCTTAGAGTTAATGTAAAAATCACTGTTTCAGTAAAGAAGACTTTTCTGGGTTTCTACTTAACTGCTAATCTTCAGCAGCACTGCAGTATCTGACAGGGGGAGTGTTTGATGTTAATTATATTTTGATGAGTGCATAATCATGTAAAAATTTGCTTTTATGCACAATCTCCTGTGTGAGTTTATGTTTTTGAAATATGAACCTAAGCAAGGAAGAAAATAAACCTTTACAGTCTTCAGAGTTATAATCTGATTGTCATAGAACAAAGTACCTTGTCATTTCCCACTACCTGGCTCTTCCATATAACTCTACCTTTGCAGCATTTACTTTGTTATACCTGATTGAGTATATTACTACAAAGTGTTATTTATCCAGCCTAACATTTTCTTCCAAGAAGAAAAGGTAAATATTATGGGCTAAACTCCATTTTAGATTCTTATAAACATAACTCTCAGAAATGTAAGCCTGAACTCAAACATTTGTGACATCTGTGGCCTCCGAAGCAAAGCAGAAATGGATTCTGGATCCAGCAAGAGGGGTAAAGTTGGGCTTCTATCCTTAGAGTTTCTATCCTTACTAAGCTGCCATTTAAAACCTCCCGATCTGGAGGAAATGTAATGAACTGAATTTGCTCCCTCAGCTGGAATAGTTTTGGCACATATATCTGAAGACCTGTTTAGCTGTGAGGCAGCTAACCAATGATTGAGATTATGCACATCTGTCAGTTAAACCAAAGATCCCAAAGCTAAATGCAGCATTCAGAGGCAACACGTAGGCCCATGAATTTTATGGAAGACGCTGTCTAGACACCGATGAGCAGCTCTCTTGCATCCACATGCTATAAAACTGTATGTAATTGTTCTCATTTTAGTAACAGCTTTCAGAAAATTACTGTTAGGAATACGGAAGAAACATTTTATACCAGTGACCTTAAAATTGTAGTACAGAGATCTAATTTTGTTTTCCAGTCATTTATGCCATGAAAGTAAAGAGTATCTATTTTAAGAGAAAAGAATGCAATATATGGGAAAAAACCGCTTTTCCTTATTAAAAAAATAATTGATTTGCAAAACTCATGGACATGCTAATCTTTTGTAAATACAATGCAGGTCTTAATGCTTACTTTTATAATTTTGTTACTCTTTGTATATTTTCTGACTTCAAATGTTTTAACAGGATAACACGGGAGAAACAAGATCTATCTACAGCTGTCTTTGTATGTGCCATTCAGCCAGTATGTGCATAATTTTTTTCTAACTCCATGGTTTTATTCTCAAAATTGTAAAATATTACAGAGACATTATAAGCCTGCAAGTAATTTACAGCCATCTCATTTCTGGCTTATACATTCCTAAACAATTTTTTCTGGCACAGATGGTAACATCATAACTTCAGATCTCATTGCCATCCATTGCTGTGGCTGTTCCTGGGTGTGGGAAGAGGTGATGATTAGCTAAGACAAAACTTGCTGTTCACAACATCTTGAAATTTTGTTTTTATTGATGATAAAAATGGCTTTCAAATAAACTGGAGATTTTAATGGGAAATTGCCTGTCTCTGTCAAGGTTTTATTTTTTCTTTTAAGTCAATTGTACATGCAATCATATAACTGATGTTTCCAGTGCTATATATTTCTTTTGTTTTCATGCTTATACAGATTAAGGATATGAGAAAGTCACAAATACGAGATAGCAGACATAACTTGGAAGAATCTGTAAGCAGCAACATTCTTTGAAAGCACAGACTGTCTATATTCTTAAATACAAGTGTTGCATTTCAGCCTTTCCATGCAATTATTTACTTTTCTGTGACATTTTCAATGGATTTTGAGTCCACAGGAAGCACATGGGTATCATTCTCCATTCAGCCACTGAAAGGATCATTGTGTTTCAGCCCATTTACAATGTATTCCTTGCCTTAGTCACTGAGCTTATTTTAGGAAAGAACACATGAGAATTGGGTCTTTATCAAGCTCCCAAAATTAAATGGAGTTAAGCAGGGTTTTGCTACTTCTGTTTTTCAGTTTTACTTTGAATTGCATATGGATCATTTATGCTGTAGAAGCTGAAAACACATAGGAAGACCAAAAGGGCTTGCAAGCGGAATAAATCAGAAATGCAAACATTGGAACTTGTGTCAAACCTCACATGTTGAGATTATTTTTATTTCAACTGTTCTCTCTCACTTGAGGTATTTGCTTTTCATTTCTCAAATTGTATTGGCCCCTCAGTGACTTTGCAGCATATTTCCCACCACCTTGACTAAGAAATGAATTCGGTGGCTGTTTACATTAACATGTGTTGTAAGGTAAATCTATCCTCTATGTTCCCATTTATCTCATGTTGAAATGAAAAGAATTCGGAAAGATCTTGTGTCTTAGAACATCAGGAGTATCAGCTAATACCTTTCCAAGTGATTTTGTAGTAGTGCAGAAATGTCCAGATTGGAGCATTTGAAAGTCGGGAGCAACTTTGTATGTTCACTTTCAATTTTTGTGTGAATTCAGTAGTCTAAAACCTCTGGCCATTCATCTGAGCCTTTGGCTCAGCTCTCACCTTAAGCATCTGACAGAGTTACAGTAATTTGCTTTCAGTGCATCTAATTCACGGTCTTTAAGCTGTTATTTTCCAGAGCTTTTGTCAACTCTTTCTGCCCAAAAATATCGAACTCTAAAAGGCTTGCTATGATCAATATTTCGATAAAGTCTAATGAATGATAGGAGTACACCAGTGATTTTCCACATTGGTTAACCATTTAAATGTTTGAGGGTATTTTCCACAGATATTCCTCCCCTGGCTTCTTTACATGTTTTCTGGTTTGGTTGACTTAGTGACTTAAGTTTATTGTCTTTGCCAGCCTGAGGTCTGAGACCTGACATCTGAGATGTCCTTGAATTCTTAATAGAATCATAGAATGGTTTGTACTGGAAGGGAGATTAAAGATCATCTAGTTCCCACTCCCCTGTCACGTGCAATTCCTTTCCCAGTCTGTTCTGCTAATGGGAACATGACCAGCTGCCAATTACGTGGTGGTTCCTTCTTTAATTGTCAGGTACTCTGTGTGCTCCGGTAAGAGCCATTCTAGCTGGGATTTGGTAGGTGCGAGTGGTGTGGAACCCTTAACTTCTCTGGAGGTGAAGTCAGTGTTACCTGAGTAGCAGCTTCGGCTTTCAAATCCATGTCGTAGGTATCAATAGAATTTCTCTGATTTTTGCAGTGGGAATTCTGATTACTCTTTTTAGGCTTTAGAATTACATTACATCTAGACACAAGACATATCAGTCTCTCAAAGTTTCACTAATATGCAATGTACTTCTGTTGGTTCTGTTCCAGATTTGTCAGCAATCTGGCTTTGATTTAGGCAAGTCAAGTTTCAGGGTATTGCCATGCATGTGTCTTGAAGTGCAGCAGTGCTCTTTTACAGGCGAGACTCAAGGTCTGTCTATCAAAGTAGCTCTTGGGCTTTTTTTTGGAACACAGCTATGAGATCTGTGAGATACCTCTCACTGCAGATATGAAGCAAATGTGGCTGCCCCTGCAGCATGCTGAGAGTGGAGTATTGCTGTGCATGTTAAGGCCCTGAAACTCTGCAAGACAGAATGCTACTGACAAACTTTGTGGTTATATTCTGAAAAAGATCGTGATACCAATGTAATGGAATCATTAATCTTTGAAATGCCATTTCCTGAAAACTAAGTTTAGGGCTCCTGTAGTATCTGGGACTCCTAAATCTGCAGTATTTTTTGATTGGGAAAAAAAACCTCGGAACTTTCTTCATTCTGTTATTTATTAAATACAATATTTTGCGATAGCTTGGAAACTTACTTCAACTATAATTTGGAAGAGTAAGAAAATTTGCTTATGTGGCTAATATCTAAATAGATCTGGTACTATTCTGACAAATGGCTGACTTTTTTCTCTTGAATTACTATTTATTGAAACCAGACTTTAATGCCCACATTCAGTCTTGATAAACTTCCCAATATAGGGAGTTGTTAGAAAACAAAGTTTTTAATAGTCAAAATACCTGCAATTTTATACTTAAGGAAATTTGAGGGGGTTTAATTTAAAAATTAGTTTTTATTTAATTTAGACTAAGCAAAAATTTAAAAGATAAAAAAGTATCTAACCAAAGTATATTAATTTTGTCTAAGAATACATTTTATGTGTATAGATAATTGCTCATGCAGACATTGAGATTTTCGTTGTCATTGTATCTGAGAGTGATATTTTTTGAATACCCCAAATGTTCATGGAGCTTCAATCTCTGCTACTTATTTCTACAAACACCATTTCACTGTAATGTGCAGGCAGGTATGTCATCCCTCCTGCTCACAACAGACAAGGATCACTGACACCTATGTTTGCAATGGGGGTCCTCTGCTACAGTGGAGTGGTCATGTGAAGGGTTTGCTGAAAAATATTTCACATGGACACGATATGGGAGTAAGTTATTCAAATAAAATGTACCTTCAGCTCTTGTTCACTTCAGTGAAACTGCTTGTGGAGGGTTACTTAATGAAATTTTCTCTGGCAACTTCTGAGAAATGTTTCTCTACTGATGGAGAAACCAGACTCTGGGCAAATCTGGAACACCTTGGATTTGGTAGAAGTATCTCTACTGAGTACCATCCAACATTAACAAATTTCAAACCGATTTTCTTGAATGAAAATATTTCTGAGCTCATTACTAAACTCATGGGCCATTTTGCTTGCATTCTGAAGATTTCAGAATGAAGTACAGCTTGGCTTAAGAGCACTGACTTTTCAATTACTTTATCTTCTATCTTTGAAATTATAACCAAAGTGATGGCCTTGAGCATCTTGCAGCACTCTTGGGCTTGCTCATGATTTCAGTCCTCTATGTTTTCTTTTTCTGAATGGTACTGGCTGTTTAGCATGAATTTTATGTTAGTCTTCTGGAAAGTTTCTGATATACTGATAAACAAAGGATATGCAACATTACCCCTTTCTGCTTGCTTGAGACTGTCTGTCTTATATCCAAATGCTTGTCCTCCTCATTCCATTTTCCCTAAACAGATTTTATTTTAATTTGGTCTCCCATTTTTCCTTATGAGCTTTTGAAGAAAACCTCAGTGTTTTTAGTTTACATGGTTAAAGTTCTCAGGTAGTTTTTCACTCAGGTGTTATTTCTGCAACAAGCTTTAATAAGAAAATAAGAGACATCTTCTAGCATCTGAGAATGTCATGTAGGAAAAATAGAAATGAACCTGTGATCAGCATCCAGCTCAAGCTCCCAATGCTCAGTGTGGGAGCTGTTGCTCTTACACATATTGTGCTGCTGGAGAAGTAGGAGGAGATGAAACTTCTGCCATTTCTATGGCATCACTCAGCAAGGTGTAAATGAAATATGAAAGAAACACTTCCAGCCCACTCAATGCACAGACAGACAAAAAGATAGTGTTTTGTATTTGCTGCTGTGATATGCTATTTGTTGTAGTATTAACCCTACACAGTGCCAGAATGCTTCCTAAGATTTACAATCTCAGGTCAAAAGGGAAATGATTTCTTGTTAGGTCTCCTTCTTTTTCTCTCCTTCCACCAACATGCTGCTGCATGTCAAAGCTGGTTTTGCACAGTAGAGCAGGAGTGAGGTGAACAGACTGACAGGAGGATCCTGTTCTGAGAGAAAGAAATTGTGTGTCAGTAGGTACAGTTTGCAATGAACTTCAGGGTAAAAATGATAGAAATCTGAACACTGAATGCAGCTTCAGATTCAGAAATATTTGCTAACTTCATTTTATTGAGTTGCAGCTCATCTGGGTGATTTGGAGGGAAGGAGCCATAGGTGATAATGCATCCATGCTGTGTTTAAATTCATTAGCACTGGGGAGTCTGTGTTGCTAGGTAGCTCATTTGGTGTGACAGCAGTCTTTGGATGCAAATGGTTTTCAGCCCAGTTTTGCCTCTACATCTTTGTGGTATCCTGCTCACTATTTTTAAGCCATAAACCAGTCTACTGGCAGTCCCCTTTTTATTTGGCTGGGAATGTTCAGTGGTTGGATCTTCTGAACTAACTTCTAAGCTGGTGTAAATAATGTGGCTTCACTGATGTCAATAATAGTATCAGGCCAGTTTACACTAGCTGAAATTCTGTCCTTCAGATGCAAGTCAGCACCTAATCTCCATGACATTCACACAGAGGCATGTATTTCCCTCTGTTTTTCTAATCCTTGTGTGTCCTTTGAAGAACTCTGTGATTTGTGCTGAAAACAGTGCTGAGAAATAGGATGAAATGATGTGAATACTGGTTTAAAATGCTGGACATCTGAAACCCTTCCTTTTTCTGGCTGAGACTTCTGTGTGACAGCATAATTATTTCACTCTTAGTGCCTACACTCTTCTCGTCACTCTTCCAGTCATAGAGAAGTGTGAGGATAAAGCCAGCAAAGGTTGAGATGCTGCAGTAAGAGAGGCTGCAGTATAGATCAGTGGATAACATCTCAAAAAAGTCTCACTATGGTCAGAGAGACACATCCAGTAACACTTCTGTGAACTAGCACAAACTGAAAAATGCAGCAGCCTGCAAACTGCTCGGCTACTGCGCTGCTGTGTGAAGGAGGGGTTGTGTGTGGTTGGACTTCTGAGCACAGTGGGGTCTCTCTCCTCTGGTTACAGTGAGCACAGAGACAGCAGGGATCCGTACATGATCTTTCTATGAGGCTGCACAGGACCAAAGGGAGTGTGCAGGACACACATATTCAGGCTGATTCAGCCTATAGATCTAAGAACTCTGGAAGGACAGGATAAAGTCTAGCAGGAGGGGTTTATATAAATGCCATTCTCACTAAAGCAGGGAGCATAATTATAAGAAATGACAACTTGTTCCATCCTGTAACACTTGCCAGTGATGACATGTTCATAGGGAAGGGTTTGTGATAAGAAATCAAACCAGCAAGATTCAAAGAGAACCAGATGCTTTGTAAAGGCATGAAGGCAGTTGGGTCATTAAAACATGTTACAGGCTGTTTCAGCTTATGGAGAAGGCCACAATAGCGCTCATGTAATACTTGTATTAAATCTTAAGAAGGCCAAAGAGCCCTTTGGTGCAAGAAGTGAATGTCACCTACATTGTAAAAATCTGCAACACTATTGAACAAAGATTTGAAAGACCATTTGAAAATGGCCTTTCAGAGGCCATTGGTCTGGCTGGTGGAGCTATACATCTCCCATAAAGCAATTTAATACTTAATTTGTGGTGTGACTATTATAGACAGAATTTTACTGTTTCTGCTCTTTAATGAATTCTAAATAAAAGAAAGCTTCCTTATTGTTACAAATTGAGAGGGTAGTAGGAACAGGACTTGCTCTGCTGCAACTGAAAGTCAGATAGAGGAACAGTGCATTAGATGGGTTAATAAAATCTCAGCCTAATCAGATAATAGACACCACAATATAAATTGCTTTTCTCTAGAATAAATTGTGAAAGCATGTTTTAAATATACTACATATGGAATCAGGCAAAGGCAGGACTTATTATTCTGTCTGTATCAGATTGATCATAAAGGTATTGCTATATTATAATGTTGCTGTAATATACAAATGCTGATCAGAGGTGCATTTTAAAAAAATGCCATGTTGCTCTGCTAAACAAATTCCAAAATTAGAAATTATTTACACAAAGATGGGTCCTTGATGATCTTACTTTTTTATTTTAGATTGTAAATGCATGTTTACAAACACAAGAGATATACATTCATTCACTTTATTTATGTCTGACTACATTATTTTAGAATTGTCTGTGATATTATTACAGACAATTTAACTCAAAGTATTCATTTCAATTTCTAATGAAAACTAGCATTGTGACCTTATTCTAGGGAAGAGGATGGATAAGAAACAGAAGCTATTGGAAACAGCTGAATTTTGTAATATATTTGTAGCTGTTATTAGATTTATTTATATTTTTCTATAATTTTTTTTTTCTATAATTTTTGGTTTTTTTGGTTTTTTTTTCCTTTTCTGAAAAAAATATAACAGGTGGTAAAAAACAAACCAAAACACAGAAGATTTGGGATCATTTAAATGAACTATCAGGTAGAAAATGCAGTTTAATGTAGAAAAATGTTAAACAATTCATCTGGGAGGAAGGAATCGGTGTAAGGGATCTGTATTAAATATGCAGTCATCCAGCATACTGATTAGGAAAGAGATGAAGTAGTTCTAGAGAAATGACTGCAAACATGAATTCTAGTGCATTGTAGCATTAAGAATTTTGAGCAATATATTAGGGAAGACAAGGCAACATAGCTATCATAAAAGCTGGATTGAAATTTCATTTAAAACAGGACTTCAGTTTCTTGCATTTTTTCCTCAGTGGATGAAAAACACGAAAAATAATTGCTCAAAGCAATTTTTCATATCAGTGAAATATTTCCTTTAACATTTGCATGGAAATGTCTGTTTTTTCAGAATCTACTATCTCAAAAGGTGCTTCTCTAGATAGAAAAAAAAGCCAAACCAGAAATTCCAGCTATACAGATGCACACATCATTTACAGATGGAGGAGTATTGATGCAGCCTTAAGCTTATACTCCTATTAAACTGAAATGTAATGCAGAGACTACTGCATTTAGTGATTAACTCCTTACATCTAAACTATCGGAATGGTCAAGAAATCATTTCTGGTTTTCAGTTCTCTCAGCCTGTTTTTCTGCCCAGCAGCTTCTTTACCGAGATCACAGGTAACCAGGAAAGCCTGCTGGATTGCAGGGGGTGCCAAGTTAAGCTCTTGGGTCCATTTGAGTGATGTGTTAGTCCTGTTAGCTGTTTCCAGATTCATGCTTTTATTGGTAGTGCTGCAGAATATGGTCAAGTGCTGTCCAGGTGTTCATTTGCCCTGCTTCCTTAAATTCTCTTAATGCAAAATATTTTTTTCATGTTTCTGCATCATCTATACCAATACTTCTCCAGTATCCTGGTTTAAAATCCTTTTGTGCTGTCTCAAGGATTTTTTCTATTGGACTAGAAAACTGGAGTGTGCTGCATTAGCACGGGGGAGCGTGTGTGTGTCTGCCTCTGCCTGTGCAGCCTGCGTGCAACCCTGCCAGGATCGAGGCAGGACCACAGCACTGCTAGGCACTTCTCTCCCAGGACAATGCCCCATTGTCATGCCAGCTTAAGAGCTGCTGTACTCTCTGCCTACCCCATGAGAGGTCAGTGGCTGGTGAGATGGAGTGTGTCTGTGACAGGTGCTCCTGTTTGCAGTGCGGTATTTTAGCATTATCCTAATTTACATGGGCAATTTAATTAGACAGGGATTGGGCATCTATGCCTTCCTGACAGCACTGCAAGAAAGACATGATGCCCAAAAGAGAGGTGTGCTTCAGCAGGAATATGTTGTGCAGAAGCATGATGTCATGGGTGTTTTAATGCATCACTGCACAAGACCAGGAGCTTACCTGGCAGCTGTGGTGGCAGAGCTGAATATATTCTGCCAAAACAACTGACACAACAGGGGTCTTTTGCTGTTCAGAAGAATCACATTTCGGCAGAGTTGTATGATGTGGTCCATACATGTATCAGAATCTCTATACCTGTAACCTCTGTACTATTATACTGCTGCCATTTAGTCTTATATTTGAAATGACAGAAATTTACATCAAATGGATGCTACATGCCATCTATCACATCAACATCCTGCACAGCCAGATTGGAGCAGGTGACCACAGAGCCTGGCTTTATTTTCAAATACATGCTTATTTATGCAAATACATGCTTAGGAAGAACAGGGAGAAGAAAAATATTATCTGCTTTAGAAAAAGTCACTGCAGAGATCCTCACTCAATACCCTTTGCCTGATTTCGTGTAGAGGCCAGAGACCAGCAGATGGCAATCTCCTCCTGTCTCAGGAAGAGCAGTGTTTTACTGCGGGGCCCTTGTACGCATCTTCCCAGTGCTTATTGCAGTTTACTTGAAGGGCAAAAAGACCTGGAAAACGTAGGCAGCCTTTGTTAGGCACAGAATGTCATAATATGGCAAAGCAAAAGTGAATTTCTACTTTATGCAAATCCTGGCTGCTGGTATCTGAGAAAGAAAAAGCAAGCTAACCTAATAGAATGAATTTGTGTTTGTCTTTTTCATTTTGAAATGCAGGACACAGGGATATTTTACAGCATCACTTCATTCCTCCTGTGTGCTGCTAATCTTTTAATGCACACTTTAGAAAAAAAGAAAATAGTTGATTTCCCTGTACCCTACATTTCCCTTTTCCCTTCAGTGTTTAAAATGGGAAGAAATAACGTGATCTTCAACTGACTTAAAAAGGAGTCAAGGAACAAAAGAAAAGCATTTTTCTTCCTATAGTGACAAATTTGCCATGCTAGAGTAATGTGTCCAAGCAGCAGTGTGAGTCTAGTTTAGCATTTGAATTGGAAAATGGATGGCATTACAGGTATTGCTGTGTAATTTTTATACACATTTTTTATTGCAGAGGAGAAGATTAATGCTGCTAATTTCAGTCATGTGAAACTCTGAACTGATAAAGGAATGGGATTTTTTAAAAAGCAAATATTAGTAGCAGAGAAAGAATATTCCTATCTTGTGTTGGAAATAATTTTGTCAGCAATCTCCCCATATTGCTTTAGAAGAGTCCGCATTATTTCGTGAAGTATCATACTGCAAACATTTGATCATCCATAACATAATGATGGAATGGTGGAAAAGAAGACTAAATAAATATTCTGGATATTCTGACACTGGTAATATTATGAGAAAGTATCTCTGGAAACGTAGGATTTTCTGTACTATCCTTAAATGTAATTCTTGCTATGCTGTCCATCTGGTACCCTCTACAGTAGATTGCAGTCCTGATGTACCATGTTTGTTACATATTACACTTAGCTGAGGGGCATGGGCATCCCTTTGTGATTAGTGTTCATAAGAGAGCAAAAAGTAGCCTGTATCAGTGCCTTGTCCTTTAGGACAAGATAGAGGGGGGAGTGCTGTGCTAACTGTGCAAGGACTGGAAGGAAAGCAATGCTCTCACTGCAGAGCAGGGGACCTGAAAGTACTGTGATCCTGCACATCAGGATAGCTGAGGTAGGGGGAGCTGGCTTAAAGTGAGCATTACAGCCAGGGCTGGTTCTTGTGCTTTGTTTTACTTTATGGAAAGGATTTTTGTCTGATTATGTCGATACTGTATGATCTGTAAAAGGTTATGGGAAGCTCTGGCTATAACCAGACACTCCACCATGTACAGCTTACTCCAGCTTACAGGTCCTCCTGCCTTTTACAGGCAGTCAACATTTTTTTTTACATAAGAAAACCAGATGGGGAGGAATCCAAAATGCTCATAGCAACACTGTGTTTTGAGCAAAAGGTAGACTGATGGATATGCCATAACAGAAGAAAAAAACTGGCTTATATTAAAATTGGTGAAAAGAAAAGAAATAGGCTGGTTCAGTGGATAGAAGGAATTGATTTATGAGGAAAATTTATAAAACCTTAAATTTTCTGAATGATAAGGGATAAAAGTGGTTGAGTACATGCAAATATTGTTCTGAAAATACAGGCTTATTAGCACAACAAATATTGCTGGAATTATTTTTCATGATAAAAAGAACATCTCTTGCGATTATATTAAATAGGAAAACAGAAATTAAAATCGCCTTTTATGCAAAAACCTTTATGTTGTAAGCCATCTTCCAAAGGAAATAATACACTTCCACTGCTTGGAACAGCTAAATGTTCATTGTATAATATAAGATGGGAATATATAAACATTTTCCATCTCCATCTTGTGTGCTTAAAGAACAAAAAAAAAGCTACTTACAATTTCTTCTCCTCCAGAGTAAACTGAATGTTTGTTTACACAATAGTGGCAGAATGAGAGAATTATTTTCAATACCTACAGTCAAAATTTGTCATGATACCTACATTTGGTACCTCAGTAACACATGTCCTCTGTAGTGAACAGGGATTTGTCCTTTTAAAGGTGATTAAAGGTGCACAAATAAAGCAACAGCTAGACTTAAGTGTTCTCAATAACTCTTCAGAAGGACCAGTTTTGTTTTTTTTAATTTCCCTACTGTTTGTGTGGAGAACCTGCACTCCTTTGAAGCCTACCCTAGAGTCTTAAAATTACAGGTAGCACCTCATTATGTATCTGAATATATGTGTGTGCTTTTGGAGCATTTGACTGCTTTTCCAGAGACAGTCATGTACTTTTGCTTTATTCAAAATCAATAAACAAGGCTACAATTCAAAATTCTCTTTTTCCTCAGCTTTTGGGGTGATTTTACACCTTGCTGTGTTCATGTAAATGACTACAGAAAATGCAAATACTAAAAAGAAAAAAAGTTGGCTTGTTTTTCTTGACAACCTTGAATTATTTTAAAGCTGTGATTTGTGTTCTTTTTTTTATCCTAAGCAGGGACTGAGAAATCTGAGGCTACCATACTGGTTTTAGGGCTGTGACTGGACTTAATTGCTACGTGGGTTTTCACCAGCCTTATTCAAAAATTTCTGGAATGCTGCTTAAAATGAAGCTTCTTGTTTCTGACAAAGAACTAGGGATGGCAGCACATGTCTTTCTGGTACCCTAATCACTTTTGGATTGCAGCTCACAGTGATGAAAGTTTGCCCAGCAGGATTAAACTAGTCTAAGGATCGTTTCATTCTGTCAGTCCTGCCACACATGTTGTGACATATATGTTACCAGAGGACTTTTGGGAAGATTTCCTTTTTGGAACATTAGGCCCAGAATAAAGTGCTTCCATTGTCACTGGCATTTCCAGAAGAACTCTCAGAACCTCAGCCCCTCTTGAATTTGTATCACACCCACAGTTTTATGGGACTGCCATTCAGGTAGGGATGTTCTGGTGCAGCAAAATAAACTAACTTGTTAGATGGCATTGTTTTACTGAGGAATTTTTTAAATCTTAAATATACACTTAAAAGAGAATGGAAGTATTTTTATAAAGTGGAGAAAATAAAATATTTGCTGTGAAAATTCAACAGTGTTGGACTTTTGTGCCTGAAATTTAATTCTTGTTTGTGCTTTTTGTTTCTGCAGTAGGAAATAATTTTGATTTTTGTTTTCTTGGTTTTACTTGAATTTCTTTCCAGTAAACTAGTGTAACCCATGGTGGTGTTCCCAGTGAGAATCAAGCTCTCAGAAACCATGATGTTATGCTCAGAATCTCTATTCATGGGCAAAGAGCAAATGCACCTGAGGTAGGTATATGCATAGGTATACAAAAGGCAAAAAGTCTTTAGGTAAGTGAAATTTAAGAATTGAATAATAGTCAGTCCAGATGTAGCTATTACAATAAAAGCAGGGATAATAAGACAGTTAAAATTGTATACATGTACTTTCTATCCTGTTCCTGATGTCATACTCACCTTTCCTCTGCTCCTCTGGTCCTAATGTCAGTGTTTTCATTCTGGTGAAGAGGTTAACAATGAGTTGTCAGCACCTGAAGTCCATCACTGAGAGGTGTGATGTTCATGAAAATGATTTCTTCTTCACTCAAGGATTCACTTGTATCTTTTTATATTTTAGCGAACATGGTTGTACAATCTTGGATCTTTGTTGTTCTGCAGGTCCACAATTTACCACACTTGGTATCTTTTATGTATTTTAGATAGTATTTCTTTGTATTCTGAGCTACCACTAAGCTTAGTTTTGGCCATGTCTAAGTCTGCATTTCTTTAATGGACTACTGAGGAATTGTTTACAGCTGTGCAGCCTCCAGAGCCACTTTGTGCCCGTACTGTTTTTGTCCCATTCTTGTTCTCCTCCACATCACATTCTTTGCCTCTTAAGACCTCTGCATGGCAGTCTTGTATTTCCTATATTACATTATTATGCTAGGTTTGTAAAGCGATGGTAATATCATACAAAAATCAACAAAAATGAAACAAATCAGCTATAGAGAACAGACAATTAAAAATACTGTTCTTACTGCTAAAGCAAGTGTCTTGGTGTAGCCCCAGATGACAAATAAATACCTTGCATCTGCTTGCTCACTACTCCTTTTCCCACACCTCACATAAAACGCATGGGTTGAGATAAGAATAATTTAATAATTGAAATATATATTAATTGACATCTGAAATAAAGTAAAATATGACAGTAAAAATGGTAATGAAAAGAAGGGGGAAAGAGAGGAGTAAAATTCAAGAAAAAGTAATGCACAATAAAATTGCTCACCATTCATTGACCAATGCTGGCCCTGTCCCAAAGCAGTGATCAGCACTTCCTGGCCAATTCTCCCCGGTTTATATGGTGGGCTTAATCTCTGGTATGGAATAACTCTTTAGGCAGTTTGGGTTGAGCTTTCTGGGACATGCTCCCTCCCAGCTTCTTGTACACCTCCTCAACTGACAGAGCATGGGAAACTGAAAAATCCTTGGCTTTAAGTGAGCATTGCTTAAGAACTAAAACATCAGTGTGTTATCAATGTTATCCTCATCCTGAATCCAAATAACAGCATTGTATCAGATGCTAAGAAGAAAATTAGCTCTACCCGCACTGAAACCAGGACACCAAGTAAAATAAAAGCTGCAGGCAGGTCAGAAAAGCTTGGACAGAGTAAGCCTGGCAAACTTCTGTCCTGAGGGAGTGCAAATTCAGTACAAA
>VYZP01050631.1:0-17112 GCA_013400635.1 Hypocryptadius cinnamomeus
TGGCATTACAAGGGAGGTGCTGTTTCCCAGTGTAGTGTGTTGAATATGGCCTCTAGTGGTAAAAACTTTGTTTCAGAAGAAGGCTGGCCAAGGTGAAGTGCAGGGTGACTGTGCCTGTTGCTCAGAGAAGTGGATTAAAGCTGGTATTGAGACCTTTCCTCTCTAGATCCCCTTGGCTCACATAACGAAGCTCAGCCGAGGGTGAAACTACCAGAGACTGTTAAGATACAGCAGTTTGTGCCTCAGCTTGCCATGGCATTAAATAATTCATTGAATCTGACCTTTAAGAGCAGTACATTGTAGCTAATAGAATGAATATAAAATGGATATAAAAAGAATATCAAGTGGGAGTAGGGAGGCAATATAAATTTTATATATAACCCTAGAAGGTCTGCAGTGCTGTCCATTCCTGAAAGTGTGCTGGTAATTGGATGTAGTTTGGGAAGAGCAGCAAAAATTAACCACAAGTTTCCCCTTTTATGAGATTCATAAGAAACTCAGCCTAGTTAGCCTGCTGCAGGACAGATCAAGACAGGTTTACCTGAACAAGGACGAACTGGGATAGCAGGTTTTTTCAGCTTGATAAAAAAGTCCAGTCTAGTCCTAAGAAACCACAGCTAATAACACTGTGAGAGATAAGAGACAGAGAAAGCTGTGGTAGTTCCTCATAGTTCCTCATCATTTCAAGTCTTTAAATTATAAACTAGTATCTGTTTGGAAAGATGTGCTATAACTCAAGCATAACATAAGGCCTTTACAAAACATCTACCAACAATGCTTAGCCAGGAAGTTTGGACGAAGTCAGATGTGAGTTGTGTGTTGGTCTTAGATCTGTGAGTGCATCAGAGTAGTAAAACTGCTCTATTTCATACCTAAATCTGGACTTTGAGGGGTTGAATAAGCTGTACTTACTCTCTGGGAATATCAGCCCTTTCTGGCAAGCTGTGCGTTTTCCAGGAAGGAGGAAAAATGAGTAGCTCTCTCTTACAGCAGTGAATTTCTGCTCTTGGCCTCTTGTTCACTGTCACCCATGCCTGTGTTCTGTCTACCTGCACTTAGTGATGCACAGAGCCTTTCAAAGGCTTGTCCACAGGTGGATGTCTTCTGACTTGCAGCCTCACCAGATACTGATGCTATGCAGGCCATGATTTTTTAAAAATTATTTTTCACTTTCTTTATTTGATTGGTGTTTTGTTTGGTTTTTGGTTTTTTGAGGTGTGTATTATTTCACTGGGGCTCATGACCTGGTTTTTCAGTGGAAGACAAATACAGGATGATACGGAGTTACTTTTCTGGTACACAATACTGAACATACACAGTTTACAGTGTATTTCAGTACTATTTCTTTTTTTCTGCACTGAAATTCTGTTTTGGCAATTATACCTCTGAATGTCAGAAACAGTAGGAAGAAGTAATAATTTGGTTTGGTTGTATTGTGGTCAAGAATATGGCACAACTGCCTTAATCTGATAGGATTAACTCATCTAAAACTTATTTTTTATTTAAGCAACAGTTTATTTATTAATCCCTTGATTAGAAAGATGATGTTCTATCAAAGACCAGTGTGCAATAACTTCTTTGAATAGCTACTGTACTGTACATTTTTAAAATATTTTCATATCTTACTCTCAAATATATTCCACAGAAATTATAGTCTATTGACTAAGTACTAAACTTGAGGAAAATATTCTAATATTTCCTTGTGTAAGTATTTGATAGATGCTTTTGAACAGTTAAATTGTTTCAAGAAAATAATATTTGTATTTTTAATTGTCAGCTGTCTTCACAGTACTCTCCACATGACACATTACCAATATCTCCATGAGATTTTTTTTTTTCAGCTGCTGCTTTAGAATAATTATAGTATTTTTGCATGTATGTCATTAACAATGGGGAGAAAAAAAATGCTTTTATCAAGGCTGTTCATTTAGATATCTAATATATGAGGCAGGATAACATGAATTTCCCAGTAGGTGCTCATAGTGCACCACCAATGGACTATTTTGTTATTTCAAAGAAGGTAATACTATTATAAACATGGACTTTTATGACTAGCTTAATTTATAAAGACAAACATCAGTGGCTCTTCCATCACAAATACATTTGTTAAGATAATTGTTTAGCAATACTCTAATTATTGTAAATGGAGCGATAAAACACAGCATTCTATAATTATTAAGCATAATACAGAGAAAGTAATAGTGTTGTTTCACCCTATCCTGCCAATGCCAGATCTATTAAAACTCCTGTCTGTTAAACAATGAAGAGCAAATAAAGCAATTCTACAGCTTTTGTAATTAACTATTTTTTGTTTACCAAAGGTACATGGTGGATTTGTTTTTGCAGGCACAGAGAATAATGCCTGGGCTTTTTGTTTAAGGACAGTGCTAAACATGATGGATATTTTGTATGTTGAACCTATAAATGATGTGACCTTAAATATACATGCTAAAATACATACTCCCTGCGTCAAAAAATGTTTCTCTTTATAAATTAAGCTAGTCNGCGTCAAAAAATGTTTCTCTTTTGCTTTCTGACTAGAAGTCCCTACTTGGTTAAGGCTTTTTTAAGGGAAAATTTGACAAAGGTGTTTTAAAACAGCAAGAAAGGTGTTGCTTTGCTACCCGTTGTCCTTTTGTGTATAATTTTCCTGGGATGCAACAATGGAACAATGTTCTTGCCCCAGAAACATGACTCTGATCCAAAGCCTGCTGATGATGGTAGTCTTTTGGTGGATTTCAATGGCATTTGAATCAGACTGTTTAATGATTATCCCATGGATTGCTTGTAGTGGTTCTACTTGTAGCCTCCTAATTTTAAGATACAGCTGACAAATGGTGGAATAACAGGCTTTAATAAAATACTTCCCTATTTGATCTAGGATAGTTCAAGGGATATGCCATTCCCAGTGATAACCCATGCCAGCCTCTGCAGGTCCCTTTCCCATCACCCTCCCTTCTCTGAAACTCTGTGCTTAGTAAGGCACTGTTTGTTTTTTTTTCAGAAAACACAACATGAAAACTAGATATTTCAACTAGAACAGACCCATTCTTAAGGTAATGCTATATGTTGCAAAACAAAACCATAGAAGAGAGAGACCCTGGAAGAGTTTTTAGAGCATGAGGTTTTATGACAGTTAGAAATGACAAAAAATGACAGTTGTAAATAAACCATAGAATTGTAGAATGGTCTAGGTTGGAAGGGACTTCAAAGATCATCCAGTTCCAACCCCCCTGCCATGGACATCTTTCCACTACACAAGGTTGCTCAGAGCTCCATCCAACCTGGCCCTGAACACTTCCAGAGATGGGACATCTACAGCTTTCCTGTGCAACCTGTTCAGTGCCTCACCAACCTCAGGGTAAAGAATTTCGTCCTAATATCTAGTCTAAACCTGCTCTCTTTCAGTTCAAAGCCACTGCCCCTTGTCCCATCCCCTACATGCCTCTCTCCATCTTTTTTTTAGGCATGTCCCCTTATGTAGAGGCATGTCCCCTACATGCCTCTCTCCATCTTTTTTGTAGGCTCCCTTCAGGTTCTGGAAGGCCACAATCAGGTGACTCCAAAGCCTTCTCTTCTCCAGGCTGCACAATCCCAATTCTTGCAGCCTTTCCCCACAGGAGAGGTGCTCTATCCCTCTGATCAGCCTGGTGGCCTCCTCTGGACTTGCTCTAACAGGTCCATGTCCTTTCAGTGCTTGGGATCCCAGAGCTGGATGCAGCTGTCCATGAGAACAGAGGGGCAGAATCCCCTCCCTCATCCTGCTGGCCATGCTGCTTTTGATGCAGCCCAGGCCATATTTGGCTTTCTGGGCTACAAGTCCGTGTTACCAGGTCAAATCCAGCCTCTCATCTACAGCCCCCCAAGTTCTTCTCAGCAGGGCTGCCCTTGATCTGTTCATTCCCCAACCTGTTAATGAAAACATATAGAGGTTTAAAATGTTTGTGTTTGTTCTGTGCCTCAGTACAATGGTCTGTGTACTGACTTTCCTACCATTTTTTCACTGCATCACTTTATGTTTGAAGCAATTTCACATCAGCATCACCGGGGCAGGGTGCGGGGGCTCATGGGCTGCATAGTTTGCAATAACACCCTTCAACATCACTTGCTATATACAGAAGAAAAAAAAAGAGTGGATTTTTAATGTAGGAGCTGAAAAAAAGCAGGCATTTTGAAGTCCTTTCTCTGTTTCTTTCATGAGTCTAAATTAAACTGTTAGGTACTTCATTATGAGTTATGGTATTCAGGTGAATGGACGAAAGTCCCAGTGTTGTTTCAGTGGAAGACCATGGTCCTCTTGACTGCAGAAAGCATAAAATCATGAGCTCAGAAAGACCAAGAATGCAAGAACAGAAGACAGAAGTTTATCATAGTTTACATCATGGCTTTGAAGTCACAGTAGGCTTTGATATACCATTATTCAATGCATGAGTTTGACAGCAGTGAGATAAAGTTTCTGATAAAAATCACTGCATCCTCTTTTCCCTGAGGCTGTTTTACTATGAAAAGAGGTTAGAGGGGGAGAAAAGGGTGATTGTGCCTTTGCCACATCCCTCCTAATTTTGTCTTGATCCTCTTCCTCACAAATGTTATGTGCAGTTTGACCATTTATCTGATGGATTGCAATAACTACCTTTATCTGCATTATCACTGCTATCTTCTCTGTAATAATGGGAAAGTTTTTGCAATCAAATTTCATTGCTTTTCATGTTTCTGCTTTTACTTTCCTTAAGTTCATTGGTTTAATTTTCCAGGTATCAGTACAGTGCTAGAGATGAACATACAAAGCAGGCTGCATCAGAAATGCCTCAGTTTCAAATTCTGACCTATTAAATTAGAACTTCAATAAGTAAAACAAAATATGCTGTTAATTGATAACACCCTTCTTTACAGCACATATTGTCATGTGGTTTGCAGTGAACTCATTTTCTTTCCTGAACTAAGCATTTTGTGCAGAGAAAGTTCATTCTATTCAGAACTTATAGTTATATAATTCCATATAACAAATACATTGGTGGTGATTGCTGAAGATCAGGAGAACTTTGATGAGTAGCAAATGTCAACAAAAAATGTCAATACTATCTGTACTGGGTAACCTCTGAATGTGAGCATTATAACAAGCTTTATGAAAAGGTTAATCACTTGGAAGAGGAAAACAACCATTTAGGAACCACCAAGCCAAAACAGATCCAAGGTCCTCTATAGCTACATGTTGTATTTGATAGACCTGGCTCCAGTTGTTTCAGAGACCACACAATGACTTGTGTATGGAATATTCTTTCTTGGGGAAGATCTGTTTCTACAACCCTTTTAATTAGAAAAAGCATAAGCACTTTTTTTTCCTCCCTTGATTTTTACTGCACTTTCCACAACAGTCCTGAATTTTCCTTAAAAAGCAGCACAATAGGAACCTAGAGGTTCTGTAGGTTCTTCCCTTCAATCATCACTGGCTGCACATATAATCAAAGACCTCATTAATGAATATATATACTATGGATTTTTCAAGTGGAAAGTATAGAGTGATTGTTTTCTTTCCATTTCCCTTGGAACAGGAATGACTGTGTGTGGATCTCACCCTTACTCTGCAAAGGGAAAGGACTCTTACACTTCCAGAGTAGTATAATTTTCCAAATTACTTCTTAATAATGGGTAGATAGACAGGCAGTAAGTGGCATCGGAAGCAGCTGGAGTGTTTTGCAGCCTAGGACACAGCAAGAAAAGGTTGCAGCTTGGAGAGGAGTCATCTCTTCCTCCCATGCTCCCCATAGAGAGCTCAGGGAGGCAGCTCAGGGAGGGTAACTTTGCTTTCACTGCCTCTCCAAGAGCCAGCCCTTTGGGAGCAAGCCCTTTTGGAATGGCAGGTCTAAGGTTGAGTCACACAGCTGTAGGGATCCATAAGCATCTCCAGTGGCTGGCTTTGAGTAACCAATGACTTTGCTGTGCAGACTGTTGCAATACACAGAGCCTTTGGGATACCTGGAATTCCTTACCCGTGGACAGAACAGAAAGAGGTCTTTAGGCCTCTGCTCATGGAAGGCACTGCTTCGATGTACAAGGTGGCAGCAGCAGCACTGTGAGGGAAGTACAAAGTCACCACCACATGCTCCAGAACACTGAGGTGTGTCAGGCTGACTCAATAGGTTAATGATACTGGCAGCAGCAGCATGCAGAACAGCAAAGCAAAAAGTTGAATATTTGGTCTCAATGAACGGATGAATCAAAGAACTAGGAGAGTGGATTGTGGATTGTTTATAATTGCCTTTAAAAATGTGAGTAGTATATCATTCAAATGGTGGATTTACAGATTTTGAAGAGCAAAGATCCCCTTCACAGGTGACCTTCCTGAAACTTTCCTTTTGGAGTTCAAATCTTTAGAAGAGCCATGGGGAAGGTATGACCTTTGAACAATTCTTGGGAAGCTGCAGCTGGGGAGAGGGTAGAGGGAGGAAAATAAACAAAATAAACCCTCTCAAACCTCTCTGATCTCCCTCCTCCACTTTTTGTTTTAATGATTAGCTTTGAGAGTGAGATTCTATAAACATGCTTCTCTCCCCTGCCTCTTTTCCTTATATGCCTTTGAGGCTGTTGATCCTTTAGATAAAGAGCTTTTGAACCCTGAGGTTATCTTTTAGTTAGGACAGGACAGAAATAGGGAATGAAAAGTATATTGAAAAAAAAAAAAAGACAACCAAACAAAAAAATTAAAAAAGGATTTGCAAGGTTTAAAAGATTTCTAGTACTTGGATTATTTTTTGTAGAGTAACAGATTAGTAAATTTGAACTATTTTTCATTATTTTTATTCTTCTCTTGCCATGTGTGCCATAAGGAATTAGTGACATGCATGTGGGCAATTTGGTGTCTAGTCAGGGCTGCAGGTGATAACAACGCATCAACAGTTTCCTTTGACCCCTCTGTTTAGATCTTGCTCTCATCCTCTTTTTGCTGACTTAAAGGCCAAAATTATGCCTGAGAATGGACTCATAACTGTTTTCCTCAGTTACATGTATGCAAAAAACTACTGACATGTAGATGTAAAGAATCTGCCAGCCAACACTCATAGTTTGGCACTCTGGCATTAGCAGTAAATGTAATTTTGAAATAATGATTCAATTTGCTTTTTAAAAATCACATTTGCAGTCTAATTAGACTCAAAAAAATTACTTTGTGACTACATAATGAAGAATATTCTGTCCATTGGAACATAGAAATACAGTGATTTCTGTCAGACTCAATTTTGACAAGTCTATTTTTAATCTTGAGCTTTGACCTATAGCCCTTAACAAACATATATCCTTCCATGCTAAATCCGCTGCTATGTCCCCTTTGAGAACTGAATTTTAATGCACGTCCTTGGAACAAGGAATTTATTCTTGCACAGATAGATTGTTGTCAGTGTGTACAAGTGAAGCAGATTTTTGAAGTGCTTTTTTTTTGTGCTTATCTCGTGATTGCAGCTGAAGTGAGGGATATTTGTGATGCCTAAAGTCCATGAACTAGCTTTAAATGAAAGTCCTCAACATACTATGGATGAAACAGAAGGACAAGCTGTTCAAGAGGAAAATGGGATGTTCATCCAAGAGAAGAAATCTGCAGACCCCAAAGGTTGTTCTTTTACAGGAGTTATTCTGTAGGAAGGGCACCTTCATGCTGCATACTTCTCAAACTTGGCGAAGTTGTTTACAGGGCTAATACAGGATAAATTTTATGCAGCATACCATGAGCTGGCTCAGACTACAAGAGCAAGCCCTGCAGTATCCAAAGGCCAGGTAGCTGACTCAAGGTGCCTAAAACCCTGCGTGCAGCCCACAGAGCCTGTTGTTCTGTTTGTGTGTTTGACAGGCCAGGGTGATTTCTGGATAAAACTTCTCTCACACCTGATTGAAAATTCATCTCTATGAGCTCCAACTCTTTAAAACCAGGCCTTTGGCCCAAACTAGCTGTCTATAACCTTGCTGAGGATGGAGAAGCTATTTGCAGCTGTCCCTCTGATTTCAGAAAGCACCTAGAGAAGTGCTTTGACCTGTGGTATCATGCCCTGAGACAGCTCGAGGTGAATCTCCTTTTTGGATGGATGTGGGGGGTGGCTGGTCGTGCTGGCTGGACCAACATAGCCCCTCGGTTGCCATTCTCCCCTCGGCTCATCTGCAGCTCCCAGTGAGTGCCTGCGTGCTCCGCCCCAGAGACCTGGCACAGCGAGGGACGAGGACGATGGTCATGGACAGGCTGCTTCAGAGCGCCAGCCAGAGGCAGCAGCGGCGATGGGCCCTCGCCCCTTCGCTACCATGGCTTCTGCTTACGGAGGGTTTGCATAAGGCGACTCGCTTCACTGTTTTGAGTAATTGCTTGACTCGGCAGGGCAGCCGTGCCGAGAGCAGGGCCTGTGCCAGGCCAGGCTCTGTCCCGGCGCCGCCGCTCTGAGCCCCCTTTGCAGGGCGGCGGCTCGGGCACTCCTGCGGGCCGCAGCAGCAGCGCCCTGCCAGCCGCACGCTGAGCAAATACAAGTACACCAAATAAATTATGTACGAAATACCTATGAAATCAATTTAGCAACTCACATCGCGTCAGTCCCTTCTTCTTTTCCCCCTACACCAGTACGCATCTTCCCTCCTACCACCTTCTGGCTGCAGCTATGTGGTGAGTTATGGATTCACCTCCCCCGTGAACAGCTTCCCTCCTCCCCCCGTTTTCCTGAAGAGCAGAGCTGTTTTCCTGTCCTTCCCTTCAGCCCTGACTGTTACCCGCAGCTCCTAAGGAGCGGGAGAGGACAGGGATAAACTGGTTAATTTTCACCTTTTTTTAATTTCTTTTTTTTTTGATTTTTTGTTGTTGCCGCGGCGCAGAGCGTGGCGGCGCTGCGAGGGCGGCGGGCTGGGGCGGGCCGGGCGCGGCACCCGTGTGCATCGTGTCCCCGAGCGAACTTCAATCCCCGGGAGCGGGTACCGAAACATCGGCTTGGCTCGGCAAGCGTGGGCGGTTTTAGAGCCGATACTGAAGAGACTGGCATCGTATTTTTACTGCTAGTGTTACCCATCTAGACTGGAGCTCACATCTCTGTGTCCGACTGCACTGCAATTATGTCTTCATTTTCTGTGTGGATAGAAGAATGCAACCATTCAGCGTTTTATGCTTGGTTTGAGTCTGCAGGGCAATTTTCTTCTCCCCTTTTCAAACATTCATTCCCCCTCTATAATTTACAATATATTTGCATTTATCAGGGAAGAATTTCTGCTTAAGTATAATTTAAGTTTTATCTTAACGACCATGTTTATAAGCAGCATACATTTGCTTTGAAAGTTTTCAGAGAGACTAAACATAAAATACATAAAAAGGGTTAAAAAATTGTGTATTATTCTACTGATACATAAAAAGGGGAAAAAAATAAAGGGTATAGCAGCATAAATGCATTTTTAGGTTAACCAGCATAAATAATAAGATTTATTAAATTATAATTAGTAATATGATTTTGAAAGATTGGACAAAGCTTTAAAGAGAATAGATTTTTAAAGTTACATCTAATTGATTTTAGCATAGTAAATAAATTTTTCCTTTAAATAATTTTTAAAAAAGGGGATGAACCTTTGAATTTGAAACATTCCAGATATATGGTATATATTCATGGCAGGATTTTTAATAACTAATGCAATTTAACAGGAACAGGTGGTTAATTGTCTGGCAGAATTTCTGTCTCAATTTCTTCTCCTTCCATTCTATTTCTTAAATAGATTAAATAGTGTATGAGGATGTAAATATAACCAAAGAGTTTGCACTTTGAGACTGCTGTCTGAATTACTGTGCTGTGTGAATGGTAGCTTGAGAAAGTAGCCCCTTTGGCTGCTCCTCCAAATCATCATAAAATCACGTTTGCCATCACTTGTACTGTTCCAGTGGCACATGGATATGTCTTTGGCATCTGACCAATCAATTTTCTATTCCAGATGCTGTAAGCAAAAATCATTCTGCATTAGTCTGTGCTGCTCAGTATCCATCAATTGTCTAACCTTGCAGATATAATGATAATTACAGTAATACTAATAATAAAACCCACAATGCTCAGGACACTGCTGGAACTTTTCTTAATGAAGAATTGAATGAATCTTGTTGTGTTCGAACATTTACTTCTTAAAACCATTTCCAGCAATCTGTAATTATTTAAATCATTATTCTAGCATAGTGTTCCGTAACAAAGGATTGAGATGCTCTTAGATTGGATGAGATAGTTTGGTCCCAAAAAAGCAGATAAGACTGAAAAGCAAAAGTAACAGTGCTCCGACATCTGAAAGAAAAATACCATCATTCTTTGAATGGATGTGAGCTTTTTAGGAAACAATGATAAAGCCAATAATATTGAACTGAGAACAGTATATAATATAGTGCTTGAAAATACATTATTCTTCAGAATTCAAGAGGTTTATCTCATTTGCAATTGCATCTTCCTCTTCCTAATTTCTTTTTCTTTATTGGCTGAATTACTTTGAGCTAAGATAATGCTATGAAGGACTTCTGACACAAAATAGCCCTAAGTGAATGTTATGCATTATTAATAAAAACTCAGATAACTCTCTAAAACAAGATGATCCTGAAGCATTTAACATTTAATCAGCAAAATTTATCTCATGTTCTGCTTTTTGAAAAGCATTAAAGGAAAGGAAAAATTTAATAGCTGCAGGGATGAAGGATGTGTGTGAATGCCTGACCTTTCATTACTACATACACAATGCCCAAATGTGAAAATGAAAATGCCAGTGCTGTACAGATTATGAATAGCAGCTGTAATGGTTTCTAATGCTTCAGTACAAATGAAAATGAAGCTCTGATCATAAAAGATTATGGTTAATTTGTCACATAGTAAAAATATCTGTAAGATTTTCTCATCTTTAGTGATCTTTTGTCCTCTTTAACATGTAACTCCCATAAATCTCTTTTGCAATTGTACAGATGCCAGCATTGCTCCTCTACAGTTTCTGACATCTTCAACTATCTTTTCTTTTAGTTTCTTATCTCCAATTTAAAGTATAATTCTAAAGTATGTGATTTCCTTGTTTCTCAGCAAGGAAGAACAAGTCATACTAGTGTTTATTTTAATTCATTGATGTAATTATTTATTCAAGATGTTTGGCATTAGATAATGCATTTTATTAAATAATTGCTTTTATTGATCTCTTAATGTCCATAGTATCTAGAATATACTGAACAAAACTGTCCAAAATACTGCAGCAGCGTGTATGGTAGATCTTCTCTGTCCAAAGTATGTCCATCTATGTCAAAAATCAGAGTAGGGGAGAAACTGTTGGGAGAATATAAGTGCTAATGAAGCAATATTTGCATTATATTAGTATCAGTATATCAATTGCCTAAGTTTTGTGAAGACCAGGCAGGCAAACAAGAGCTCTGCTAGAGGCAGTGTTCATTGTGGAAGACAGCAACATTGCTTCTCCTGTTCCAGAAGATGCTGTGGCCGTCCCAGCAAGGGGACTTTCCTTCAAATCTATAGGCAGTCACTCTCCAGTCCAGCGTGGATTGATGGTTTGTGACAGCAGAGTTGCACCTTGCTTGTTCAATCAGTGTAGTTTTAACCTGGGAACAGAGTTACATTTCTGCAAAAATAGTCATTAGCTGTGCCATGAAGTTTTGTTGACTTCTAGGCTGAGTTTAAGATGCTCTACCACTTAAAGTGAAGAGAAATAGCCCAGCACAAATTATCTCAAAACTTTCCCTTCTCATGGACATGAGATATCTGTTGCATCCAGACTAGAGAAAAAAAAGATTGAGTAAAGTGATGATTGTTGCCTTCTAACATAGTGTCAGCAAAAACAGGCATTAAAAATAAGCCATCAGAAGACAGAAATTCTTTTCTAAATGAAAATTTACGTAGCATCTCCTTGGAAGAAAGAAGAGGAAATCAACAAGGCTTCATTATGTGAGTGTTAGAATTATGTTTACTCCCTGAAACATCCTTTTCAATTGCTAGATCATATTGATAATCTCTGTGTTATACTGAGATAAGTGAATGGAGTAACACCAATTTCCACAGTTTGAAAAGTTGTTTCATAATACCCTTCAGCTTTAACCTTCATTATTTTATCTGTTTCCACTATTGAAACAAAAATTAAATAAAAATTCAAGAAACTATGTGACTACATCAAGGTGTCTAAACCAGTGCTGGAAATTCAGGAGAGCATAAGAAAGTTTCTTTTATTCTAATTCAGATAATGTAGAGGAACATAAGAGACCTCTACAAAGACGTTCTCAAGATGTTGTACTTCTTTTCTTTCTCTCTCCCAAGTAAGTGAACTCTGAACTCAGTTTGACCATCCATATATATTTACAAAAATTTAGAAGTTATTTTATAAAACAGAAGGATGTTGTTATTACATTTAGCATTTTTTAAATTAAGCTTTATATGAAAATGTATGCTACTATAGAAATATCACAATGGCTCCATTTTTGAAAGCTGAACATAAGAAATGATGAAGTAATTGGAATGTATTTAATAACCATTGCTGGTTATGAAAGTCTCTGGTGGCTTCCTCAGGTGAATGGTTCATGCCACTCTTTCAAAGCATAGTCTGTCATATCAGCATTGGGGTGGATTTTCTGGAATGGTTAGAATTTACCATGCTGTGCATTTTGTTCTGCAGCTTTGGTGTTTTGTTACAGACCAAGTTCCTGGATAAGAATGCCAGTGCAAAGGATGAGTGAACCCAAACTGGCTCTGTGGGTTTGACATCCCTGAACATTATGAGCAGCGGGCAGGTGTTGTGTGTCTGCTGGATCCATGCATGGACAGCTGCTGAATGGGAGAGCAGAATTGCACTTAGCTGACTTAGAAACTGTCTGAAAGGGCTTGCACAAAATGCTCACAGAAATGCCATTTTAAAGTAATTGCAGACTGTTGGAAACAGTAGAGTCTGACAAATAAAGATGAGAAATTTTCAGGAGACTAGAACTGACCTTTCCATGGTGAGACCAACCTCTTCTGTAAATATTTTACTTTGCTAGTATTGTATTAAAGCTCCATAGAACTATTTCTCAAGATACGTCATCAGTAGACATCTTGGGGCTGCCTCATATTCATTTTCTTTATTACACTTTGAAAATTAACGTTTCCTCAGAGCTTTTGAGACTTTGGCAGTTAATGATAGAAAAACTAGCACTGGAACGTTGGCCTGGATGAGTGACCTGGGAGACCAATATTATCTCATTTTGTCTGCCTTTGATCCTTTAAAACTAATGTGTAGAAAGTCTAATTAGAAGAGGAAGGCTGAACAATTAATTAATAGGGGAATAAGCACTACATTTTTCTTCTTGGCTGTATGGCATCTTCATGAAGCATGAATTAATTGATGTGGTGATGGTGTTGGCAGTGGTATGCCAACAGTTGGACTTGGTGACAGTCTCAGTCCATCAGATACATACACATGCTCATCTGGCTCTTGGTTGTTTTTTGATACACTGACCAAAATAAGCACATGCTGCTTCTATTGGATCAGAGAACTCCAGTGTGATAACTCCTAATATGTTGTCAGTTCCATCTTGGAGTTTAACCCCAAGTGCTCTCAAGGTTTGAGGGAGGCCATCATAAATCTGTGTAAGTAGGAAAATGATTGTCTAAGGAAGGCACCTCAGTCAATGTCAAGTTTTCTGCATATCGCCAATACTTAGAGGTGCACTTAAGAATTAATTGAAGGCCAGTGTAGTAAGGAGCAGGTAACATTGCTCAGGAGTCAGACAGCGGTGTAACGCTGCTGCTGGTATTCAAGCAGCCAGAGCACTCCTCTACAGCATACACAGGTATTTACAGCATACACAGGTGTTTACTGTTTGACCAGCATTTTGGCAACTCAGTTACAAAGTATTAACAGCCTTAAAGTTGAAAATATGAGCAACTGGAAAACTTTGAGTATTTGTGAGAGGAGGGTTTATTTTAACAAGAGGTAAATATAGTTGTCATACAGCACTGAAATTCAACAACTTTATGGAGCTTACCTTGCCACAGTGCCACAGTGCAGAAGGAAACGGTGTGAATTTGGTACATGTGAAAGTTTGACAGATGAACAGCTTTAAAGAAGAGAAGGCTTCTTTATTCTCAAAGCCTTTATTGCAGAGGTATCTGAGATGGCATCTGCTGTATGAAAGCCCACCAGTGTGCCGCAGCCCTGATCTGAAGGGACCACTTCTGTCGGAGGAAGCGAGGGTAATTCAGCCTGCAGACACATTCACTCCTTGACCCCTTACAGAGATTGGCAACAAGGGTTCCAATTAGTGCCAACAGCAGACTGTGACAATTTTAAAGATTGACTTTCACACCATGCCAGGCCTTTAAAATAAAGAACATTTATACAGAGCACAATTTGCTTTGACAGTAATTTTCAGTATGCTATTATTGAAGTTATTTATGTTTGAATCAGAGCATCTCTTCACTCAGCTGTGTTTCTGCTGCTGTTTGATCCTGCAGTGTTGTAATAATCCCATCCTTATGTGTTTTATACTTTATGTGTCAGTGGTTGTTTCAAGCATCCATTACTTACGCAGTTTTTAGGACTCAGGCATTCAGTCAGGGTTCTTGCAAAATTCCCAAGTTCTTGTGCAGATTGCTTTTGCTGTTGCAAGCCCTCAGATATTTGATGGCACACTTAAATTTTAATGACTTTGTGAAGCAGCAGGCTATGCAAATTAAACTGTAGGGTTCAGGAGTTCACAAGTTGAAGTTGCTTGGATGTCAAGAGTATTTCACTCCATTGACAGCGAGGCTAAGGACAGGTAATATCATTAACATCAGCAGACAGGGCAGCCACAGCTTTCCAAATTTGATTGTGATGTCTCTGCCTTCTGATACCAGGGTTACAGTGCACCATTCTGATCTCCAAAAATAAGACCTGGATGCTATGATCTTTGTGTTCTGTGCTCTGTCTTCTCCAAAAAACAGTATCCAAGCTGATGCTCATTTCTGTGTCTGAACCCAAAGATTGGCACCTTGGCCTCATATGAGTCTTCTCATATGACTTCTCTGTGACTTCCTCATATGACTTCTTCTGTGACTATATTTCATGCAGTGTTACCTGTCCTCCCTAAATAGGGACCCCAGACCTCACCTCTGTGGTGATGGTACCTTATATCATGAGCCTCCTGCTATGCTTCCTGCAACTGTCTTCTGAGATGGAGTTGGGGTGTAATGCCATGTGTGGTGCACCCTGCCTTGCCTGCATGGTGCGATGGCAGGAATGCCCATCTCTCAGTGTGTACAGGATCTTCAGAGAGAGTTCCCAGGGGTCAGCTGAACAGGCAGAGACTAAAATCCCATTACCACTTTTCCAGCAGTTGGTTCTGCCAGGTATTGGCAGCCTCTAGAGGAAGTATAATTTTCTGTGTTCACCTAAAAAAATTTCTGGAAAACATCTTCCTAGGCTTGGAGAGGTCTGATTCCTCACCTGCTGCTAAAATAGTGATTATCTATGGGTAGATGTAATTAAAAGACTAGAAGGTATCTGCCCACAGTAGCATGGCTTCCAGCTTGGTGTAATCTGTTGTACTTGTCAATTAGAGTCATGGAACTATTGCCTCTAGTTCGTGTTCTGCGGGGTTACCTTTGGAAATGGAAAGGGAAGAGCCCCACATGCCATGGCTCTTGCTGGAGGATTATCTGGAACTTAGGGCTTTTAGCTCGGGTGTTTTTGTTTGCACAGTGCTGCTTCTGCTGTGACAAAAACAGCCCAGCACACCCTTCTTAAAGCCTTTCTCCCTGGATCCCTCCACATTGTTCACAGGTGTCCATGAACACTAGGTTTGTCTGATAGTTTATCAGGGTGCCCCAGGTCAACTCAGGCAGGTTGGCATCATCAGAGGACTTCAAGGCTCACTCTGTGTGTCTGTGCTGTGTAATAGCAACTAAGAATGAGGAAACTGCCTTAAATTGGGTCTACTCTGTCCCACTAAGGTTCTTCCAGAAGATTTGTCCATCCCCGGAAATAAATATACCTGGATCTCTGGGGAAAACTCTTCCACAGGAACTGTTGCTCATGATAAAAGCTTGGGGAAGTGAAATTTGTAACTTCCCTAGGTGAATATAAATACTGTAAAACAGGTTTTATCTAAAAATGTATATACAGCTTAAATAAAAATGATTCTTAGTTGCAACTAAATTATTTTAAGGTCCCTTCCAATGCTGTGATTCATTCTATGAAATAATTTAAAATGTACCACAATAGAGTGACTTTGCAAACTCTTTGCTCATTAATACTGTGTTAATGTTGATAATATTGAAAGATAATTTCCACTTTCTTTAGCTTTGAATAGGGCATTTGAGGTAACCTGATACATTTTTTAGTTAGCTTTTGACCCATTGATTTCCATTTCCTTAATTCAAAAATGGAGTGTAAACATACTGCAGATCATGACATCAAAATCCACAATTGTGGAATTCAGACCTTGCTCATCAATAGTGAGACCCAAATTGAAACAAATTATTTTAAAATAGCAGAGAAAAAGTGTTTCAGAACAAGAGTTTAGTGTTTCAGAACAAGAGTTCAGTTCAGAATGTACTATTCATTTTGAATGAAACAGCTAAGTTATGGTTAGAAGATTTTTCTGAATTGTACTCCTTGAAAATTATGTTATTTATTATAGCTTTAGTTAATTCTTTATTTGTTCATCCTCAATGTGAAAGAAACCAGGTTTTCCTCTAGTATGTGAAACTGCTAAAAGCTTTAAAATTAGCATAAGCAATTTTTCATTCTTCCTTCTTAAGAGCAATATCTATATTTTTTCTATTTATATGCTATATTTGCTGTAGGATACATATGACGTTATATGACCCACTTACTCTGTTTGGTTCAGATACTGAGATTCCCCCTTGTGCCTCACCTGCCTTGGCCCTTCCTCTCTTCCAGCTAGCAAGAAGCAGAAGAGAGGCAGTGATTTCCATTCTCAAGTTCACAGAGGCTGGCATTGTAGCTGAATGTTAATGCCTTACGCAGCTCGAGATGCCTGGTACTTAGTAATGCAACTTTAACCTTTATAATAAACATAATTTGATTCTCAAACCATCTATATTCTCTTCTTGTTGCAGCCCAAGTAGCTGTGAGGAGTAGTGAGAAAGGACAAATATAATCACC
>VYZP01050636.1:0-14658 GCA_013400635.1 Hypocryptadius cinnamomeus
TCATCAAGTCCCAGTAGCAGAGGAGAGTTTCACACACAGAAATTATTTACTAGAAGGTAGAAGTAGAGTTTGACTTTGACCTTTGAAGGGGACACAAGCTGACACAGCAAAAATCTATTTTTACAGACTTCCAAGCTAGAGGTGAGTGGAGGGATGTGGAACAAGGCCACCAATTTTTCTGCCCTGCCCTCCTTCCATCCCACAAAAAAGGATCTGAGACCTTTTCCCATCTTGTTTCTTTGCCCAGGGCAAACCAAAGCTCAAAGGAAAGCTGAAACCACACTGCTGTTCTTCTCTAACCATAGTTAACCCATCCCTGCTCTATATAAAGAAAGCTCCTATTTATGTAGCTAAAATATCCTAGTCTCAAAGTTTTCTCTTCAATATAAGGACAATATAAGTAGTGAGGACTTTGTTTTAACAAAATGCTATCACTGAGACTTTGTGTTAGTGAATAACACCAATGAAAATATCAGTAGTTTTACCACAATAAAACAGGGGCTATGCAACAGAATACTTAGAAGCATTGATATAAGATAAAAAGTTCAAATATTTAAGAAAAAAGGAAAGTCACTTAAGACAGCAAAGAGTGCTGCAGCTGTCTGAAGGTCAGTGGGCACTGCAGGTGGTATCTAAGATGGCTTTACCCAGCTCTCACAGCCACACTTCACCTTGGGCTTTAGTGGCAAGGTTTTAGAGGCAACTGAACCACATCATCTGTTTTACATTATCTCTTCATTTGACTCACTGCTCCCACTGTTTGCAACACTGCTTGAAGGGGGTGTGAAGGACAAGCAAAATAAATTAATGAATCTGGAGAACACAATCCTTATTTAAGCACCTGACATCTCAGAAATGTGGGAGGCTGAAAAGACAGACTGACCCAGACTAGAAAGCAACACTACCCAGTTAAACTAACCTTTCCCAGTTTTGCTATAAATAGTATAGCCTCTAGTACTGCAAAGTATTTTCATGCTAAGTTTTGAAATTATGAATCAAACAGGTAAAAAAAATTTAGACATTCAAGCAGAAGCCAAATTTTAGACAGAACCCTGTCACAATCAAAACTAAAGGTATGGCATAAGTCCTTGTCTTGACTTTTTATCCATGATTCCTTCAGACAATGCAATGGCATCCTTGGCATTAGGGTCAACTGGAAGATTCCTATACCAGCCAATATAAAGTTTTCTTCATCTTCATTCTGACAGCAGACAGCCACAATCTGCATTTCCATAATTTGTGAATAACAACTAAAGATTATATTTACCTTGACTTTTTTTTCCTCACATTTTTGTCCACCCTCCCCTTACATCTTCCTGTGGCTTTTGCTGCTACACATCCCTCATGGCTAATGGGGAAAGCAAAATATTTCCTTCATAGCCCATTTAATGTAAACAAAACCAGCAGCTGAAGGTATGGCCAGGTTTCTCCTCTACACTGACTCACACTCATGTCACACAAAGGGTTGGTCACCATGGCAATGAGATGCCAGCACCCATTTCCAAACTTCCATGATTATTTAAAGACGGGCAGAAAAAGTTCACAAATCACTTCAACATTTTGCTTCTTTTTCTTCTCATGATCTGTTACGAACACCATTGCTGTTTTCTTATTCATTAGTCACAATTATTTTTGCATTAATTTTAAAAAAGAATATATATTATTATTAAGGCACTTGAATTAGAGCCACAACCCAATGTTCAGAAGTATGGGACAAGGTCACATTGCACAAGATACTGAAAACAAAACACAGATCAGAAAAATGGTTATGGCCCCAGTAATTTGGCAAGTATCAGAAATTAATCATCAGAAATGTTACTGGAGCACATCACATATTGAAATTTAATGATTTAGTGCCATTATGATTTAGTGCCATTGGAACAGAATGCCACAATTCAGTTCTGTCTTCAGAAGAAATTGGGGCATATTTTGTGTGCAGACCTGGTGGTAACTATTCTGTAATTTTTGTCTGAAACTCCCATTCAACAAAAGCTGAAACAATTTTCTAGAATTACTACTAAAAGCAAATACAATATGTGTATAAGCATCACTAAACCCCACTTTTTTTAATAAACTCATAACTGGTACCACAATAAAACATGAGTTATGATGTCATCATAACTCAGCAAAAACTTCAGAATTACAGATTTGGCAAAAGTATTTTCATTGTGACACTGCTAATGTGTTCTTTATTTAAGAAAAGATCTAAGAACTTTTTTAATTTGTACACATTGCAAATATTAAGAGATAGAAACTTTCTAATAAAAGTTTTTTCTTTTCTCAGTGAACACAAGGCTTCTGCCTCTCCCACATCCCAAACTTAAGGCAAATAACATTACCATACTTTCAATATTTGCTGTTAAATTAAATGGAAATAAAACCCAGAGTGTCAGAACTAGCTCCAAAAGATGATATTGTAACCTTTACAAAAGCAAAGAAAGAAAATGTTTTGGCCATCTTGTGCCTCAGCATTATTAAATGCATAATCAGTTTCCAGGTCTTTCTGAAAGAAAAATCCAAGTAGTAAATTCGATCTTATTCTGCCTTTTAGCCTAAATCCTTACATTTACTGCATCTAAGTACAGAAGACATTCTCCAGCCAAAATTCTGTCCCCAACAAGCCAGCTCGCTGCCTGAGAGCTGACATACATATTTTCATAAAACCTTTAGAGCTTGCCACAATCAAAAGTTATTCCACAGCACTAGAGCCAGCAGAAGACCAAATTTCCCACTCCTCCACGGGCTTCCCAACCTTGCTCACTCCCACTTTGATGGTTCTGCAGCATTTGAAGCTGCATCTAGAAAAGGAGGATCCTTTTCCCCCTCTAAATGTGTCCAGTGGGTAGAAGTAGCACCAACTCAGATATGTCATTGCATCAAGAAATTCAATGTCTAAAGAGATTTTTAGGCTTCACAGTGACCCAGACATATATTTAGAGCCTCTATACATGGCACGTGTGTACATACATATATCTCAGACTTTAAACAAATACTCAGTTTCTCTCTGGGCAGAGTTTCCAAATAGCCACACACACAGCAAAAGTACTGGCAGTGTTTTACCCAAGATGATTTAAAGATATAAATAAGCCAAAGACTGGAGGGAGAGGTGATATTTCCAAGTGCTGTTTTTGAAAGAAACAGATCATCTTTTGGACACTAGAGCTTTCTTTGATCTGAGCAAGAAACAAAAACCTTTAAAGCCAAAACTGATGGAGAACAATTGCTCAGAGTTTAAAGCTGATTACACTAATCAATAGCAGTCTAAAAAGAGATCACTCCTTCCTGCATGCATTGCAGCATTGGCAGGGCAGCTGGGTGCAATGTCCCAAATTGCTCCCAGCTACCATGCCCAGTCCCACAAGGACACCACGAGGGCAAGAGCATTCCAGCTACATCATGTTCAACCAACAGCACTGAAAAACAGCACACAGCTCTAGACCATGTTTCTCTAATTAATCTTCATTTCAGGTCTAATTCTGTTTTGTGCCATGATCTGCATTAACGTGCAGGGATTCAGGTCCAGAAAATGTCAATTGTCAAGGCAATATTTGGTTTACAGGAAAACAAGCAGATAAGTTCTTTAAATAATAACATGATTGTTTTTAGGTCAAGTTTTATTGCAGTGGAAACTTTACCTTTATCAGAAGTTTTGTAACTGCTTGTCTGTTGCCTGCATTACCTCTTGACAAGATAATTGTTGGCAAGACACGAGCAAGCAGAAAACAAGGCATCAGACAGACAACACATCCCTCACCAAATTAAATCAATGTCTCTTTTCAGCTTAGTTTGTCTAGGGAAAAACAACAACAGGAAATTAAGGAGGATATAGCTCATTTTGGCCAGAATGTTTGGATACATTCTTAATTATTTTGAGGTGTGTGTGCACATACTCCATCCCCTCAATATCAACCCTTCATAAGCATTTTTATACTTTTGCTTTACTATAGTCCAGATATCAGTAATAATAATAAATGTTGATACAATTCAGACCCATTCTGAACAGACTACAAAATCATTTGAACAAATGCAAAGTCATTTAGAGACACAATCTGTTCCTTTTCCAAGAGAGTGAAAATTTATTTTCCCAGCCCTTCATTAATATAATCTATTTTTTGCTCTCCTGAAAATTGAAGCTTCAGCTCTGGGTTATTTATTAACAGTAGAAACAAATTTTTAAAGGGCTATTTTCCCTATTGAAAATCAAACTCTGGACAATTCAAAGCACCTACTGCTATAAAACTTATATTTTTTGAAAAAAACTTTGCTCAATACTCAAGGGTTTTTGGGGTTTTTTTTGCATATTTCATAGACCATAATTAAGTAATTGCAAATTTAATCTCCTTAAGTTTTTGAAATGTGGAGGTTGGTTTTCATTAATTCTAAATTCTGCATTTGGATGCTTAAATTAACATATAAAATAATTTTTCTGGAGAAAAAAATCACTAAGCTGTATGAAACTTAAATACAGCAGCCTGATGCTCTCCAGGGTTTGATAGAGGTCCATATCAAAGGATCTCATTCCATCTAAAGAAAGCAGCCAGTTCCCACAGACTGTAATCAATATTTGGATGTTCTCACAATTTACCTATTTACCAAATTAAATATGCAGTTAGGGATGGATGGCAGTGTAGCTACTCTCACTTGCCTGCCAACTTCAGCCACTTTTAAGAGCATTCAGTGATCAAGACAGACTTTGGATCTCAGATGAGAAGGTAATTCCAAAGGAGACAGAGGTGGTCAGGTGTTGGGGGTGATCCCCACCTTTTTTCTCCCCTCCTCAACCCTCTTTGAAGTTCATAGAAAAACTAAGTTTCCTTCATCACTTTAAAGACTGTAGTTCGTGGAGGTTATATGACATTTAGAGGAAATGTGTCTCTTTCTGTCTAACAGCTAAAATGTGCATTTTTGCAGGAGAGTTTTGATCAGTATTTGTAATAAAACATTTAAACAATGCAAGTGATTTCAAATTGCTGTCTTGTTCAAGTCATATATTTTCAACAGCTCTAAAATGGAGTGGGAATATGTAGGCTAACCTGAATGTCTTTAATCAAGTTACTTACTTCAACTAAGGCTTAAATACTCAGCAATTTGAGAGTATGACTGATCATGGGAGTAACATGGAATTGTTTGGGCAACTTGACCGGAAGAGTTTCCCTTGTCCTTTACAAGACTGGTGATTTTTGGGAATGGGAAATACGAAAAACTGCAAGGCCATTGAAGCAGCAAGATTCATTCGTCCTTCTGCAAAATGCATTCAACCTCTTATTTTCCACAGGTTTTTCACTTTCAGAATAAAGCCAAATTGAAGTGTACAGGAACAACAGCGTAAGAAGAAGTAAAGCTACTTTTTTGATCCTTTCAATCTTAAGAGTTATGGATTTTCTTGGACTACATCTATTCATCTCTGCTCTGTAGCAGTTGCACCAGATCCTTCTGTATACAGAACACTTGAAGCTGAATTTTTAAGCAGCAACACTGAATAAAAAGGAAAGAAAAGCTACCTGAAAGTCCATTCCCTGAGCATAATTCAGAGAAAGCATTTCCTGCAAAGGACTCCAGCTGTGAAGCCTTCCAGCATGTCTTACTAATTTGGATCCATCATGGCAGATTTCAGAGTCATACTCTGAAGAGCAAGGAATTAAAACAGGTCAGCAGCACTGTGGGAGAAGTGCACAACAGCAGCATCCAGGCTGCAGAGGCTCAGCATTCCAAGCAAAGCCCTGGATCCCTGTGAGCTCAGAGCTGCGGACACGGAATGAGGAGCGCGGCTCTCTGCAGGCACCGGGCAGAGGGGCCGGGCTGCTGCTCTGTCCCTGCACCTGGCTGCCACTCACACTCCTCCTCAGCTGCCAGCACACCTGGAAAGAGCCTTCAGCAGCAGGAAACTTGGAAAAGCATCCTCAACATGACACCTTGTTGCCCAGCATCCCCACAGTTTACCAGTCAGAGCACCTGAACCCACTACTCCCCTCCTGCTTCTCACTCCAAAGAAAACTCTCAAAATCTTCTGAATATGCCCATCATTCCACTTTCAGCTAAAGCCATCACTGGAAAACAGTCTCATCCTGAATATATATACACCATTTGGACCTATGGATTTGTTAAATCTGATCTAAATATATTCTTTATGGGTATTAAGGCAGGAAACCAGCACCCTCTTTCCCCTACATTTTCCAAAGCATTTCTTGATAATTCTTTAAGGCCAAAAGTTAAACAGTTAAATCACCATATGAAAATTTCCTCTAAGTTTCCTCTTTTGCACATCCTGGGCTTTTTAGACTCTTGTCTTGCAAATTTATCTTGGCTCTTGTTTCTTTATACATTCATTACAAGCTCTTTAACACAGATATATCACAGGAAAAAACAGCATCATTAATTTGTCCTAAACTTTTTTGGTCTAAATGTACTCAAAGAACTTTCAATGCACAGTGCACTTAATTCCATCATAGTAAACAAGGAAGGATTGCCTAAAAACAATAAAAAATGAGACCTGTTTCAGGACACCACACTGCATTCTGAGCTGAGCTCATTTTCAGCAGAAACACTGATCCCTATGGATTTATCACATTCTGTCCTTGTGGCTATTACTATTCTTACAACTTCAGCACATCCATTTTGCTTTGTTTCCAGCATCTACAGCAGCCAATTCTTCACATCATTTGGCAGCTTATACATTATAGTCTTGAGACTAAATTTACATGTGCAAGATATATTTAAAATGTTTTTCTTCAGCACTGAGAGTTGTACATTTGCAGGCATGGTTTCACATACAATCCCACACATTCAGATTTTGGGTGAGGATTTTGATACTTTTTACACATCATGTCACAAGTATTTTTATTGCTATGATTAGAATGTAATTTTGGTTTTTTCTATTGATTTACTTAATATTTGCATTTATTGCTATAACTAGCATATGATTAGCATTACTCACAATGGGTGTCACCAACAACTTCTTTTTACATATATAAAAATACTGGCTTTCATAGATTTTCTGCAGGATCCTTAAGACAATTTTTCCTGGGAGTCCAAACCATATTTGTTCTAATATCTGCTAAATATTTTTTACACATAAAACCAGTGTCTGGCATCACTGTGAATTCAGAGAAAAACAGACATAATTTTAAACTTAATTTTTGCTGGTTTAGGGCCTTGGAGCTCAGGTTAACTTTTAGACTGGGCGATGTCAGAGCACTGAACAGACCCGTTTCTGCCAGAGGTTTGTATGGTTGAAAAGGATATAAACATACTTGTGACTTAACAAGTCATTTTCTTTATTCCTTTTGTAAATAGCTCATATTTTTCTACTAAATATTTCTCTACCTTTTTTCACCATCTGTTAATATAGCTTTAATTTCTTTTTCTTTCTTTCTGAGAAAGAAACAGAGCAAGACCATCACTCCGTGCACTGCCCCAGCACAAGGTCACCAAACTCTGATAAACACAGCCCACGTGAGGTGCATCTTTCACATCAGAGATGCTCTCAGGCATTTTTACCTGTTGGTCTGGGCAACTTCAGCATCACCTTAGCAGATGTCTCTGCAGTATAGATTCCTTTTCCCCTTCCTTCTCTTTTTGAATCTAATTCTTTAATATGGAGAGCACAAAGGGGGCTGCAGAGAATGACTGAACAGCACAGAGAACATCTCACAGGTGTGATTTGGGTTTATCTATACTAATGACTTTGAGCCTGTGAGTTGTTTTTAAGTTGAGGATGAACAAAGGTTCTATTTTACAACAGAAACATTCCCTGGAACCAAATCCATTAGGCCTGCAAGAATCATCCCTAGAATGAGGTATAAGGGAGTCAGAGGAAAATGAGACAAAAGCATTCTGGTGTTTGGCTAGATCCATTTGATTTTCATTTGCATTAGAATGGAATTTAGTCTGTTGACAGACCAGACCCTCAAAATGCAATATGTCAGACACAAAATTAAATTGGCAGTTTTACAACAAAGCTTAGAATGCTCCACATAGTTCCCTTAATATTCCTCTCTGTCTAAAACATAAATATGGATTCTACTTAGACAACTTTAAGCTACACACAAATTAAAGAGCTGACTATGCATTGCCTGGGGGATGCTGCTCCTGCTTTACTGCAGGCAGAGTAATTCTGGGACAAACACACAGCAGCTGAGAATTAGTTCTGTGCATTTCCAACCACAATGTCCACCTACCCTCCCCTACACCAGACATTGTGATGTCTTCATAAGGTACATCCAAAACAGAGGAGCTCCAAAAGTGACCTTTCAGACAGTGATGCACATGAATATTTTTACTCTCAAGCAGAATTTGCTTCCTTTTTCCCTCACAACTGGAGTACACAACACTTTCTTTCCAGTAAGGTATATTCAAGTGAGCCATACATGGAACCACCAGACTGGAGCAAAAAGTCAAGTGCAACCAGAGACTCACACAAAAGAAAATAAGAGTTGGAATATCATTACCTAGACTGCTAATTATGTCTTAAAAATGGAACAAGACCCTTCTTTCAAATACACCAACATGCAGAATAGGAATACTTACAAGGATTCCCTAATACAAAGTTTCAGCATTGGAGAAGCATAGCTCTTTTGAGAGCACACTGTCCAAGAAATATTTTGAGGAGCTGAGAAGGATCTGTGGGAAGCTGCACTAATGTCACAAGTTGTGACATACTGATATTGTCCAAAATCCTGTCACTGCATGCAGCAGCAATACCAGCCCATCCTCAGAGAGAAATGCAAATTTCTCTCAGATTCTGCTAAAGCACCTGAATTATCTCCAGGGAACACAAATCTTAGCCTGATTTTTTTAACCTGTAGTAGAAATGTTTTCCCTTAAATAAAACAAACATAACATTCTGTGAGATAGTGCTTCCAAGGCATTAATTGTTTTTATGTCCCAGTAGGCTACCTGGTACCAGAGGAAGAGAGACATTAACTGCCTTCTGGAAGACAAATGGGAGCAACATTTGCATGCATATTTTTCCAGTAAGTTAATGTATACATTCAATAAAATCACTACCTTATTGCTAAGATGATGCGTTATAAACTAGGAAAGTATCCATTCATGGAATAACAAGGTTTCTTAAGTGTTTGATTTAGGATACACACTCCAAACTGTTCACTTCCCAAGGCAGGTATTGTGAGGAAAACAAAATAAATTATCACACATCACAGAGCTCAGTCATCATGCTTATATTTGAAGGGCAAAGCTGCCCTGGTTGTAAATTCACGTAGGATGTGCAGCTGCACTACCTTGGTATCAAAGCAAACAAGGGGTCTGCCAAGCCATATGGGGACAACAATGAACAATATTTCTCTTTTTACACTGTTATTGTCAGTGTCAAAACACTGCTCACCTGCCCACTGAAGCCACGCCAGTGTTTGGAAATCTGAGAGTCTGAAAAAGAGCATCAGTGGAAGCACAAGCTGCTCTTGCAGTCATGGCACTCACCTGGGACTCAGCACAGCTTTGTATTGATCCTTGCTCCCAGAATAAAGCATCCCAAAACATCCCATATCCACCTGCATTTATAGATGGATACAAACTACTGCCTGGTGGCAACTGTGAATAAGATTACTTTTTTCATTTTTGCCTTGAGAGACTCCTACAGACATTTCATTTTCACATCCCTTGTCATATTCCTGAATTAGTTTTCTCTGAAGTTTGTATTTGCTAATTAACAATACAACAGAGCATTGAGCTCTGCTGGCAATTTTGAAAGAGTTTTTGGTATTCCCTTCAATAGCAACTGATTTCCTCAATCAAGATCTTTAGCACAGAAATTGCTGATTTTTCTGCTGAAGGTGCCATATAAACAAACCCAGATCTACCTTTAAACTACATTGTTTAGTGCTATTAAGCTGCACAACAAACAATCTGTGCATACATCCCATAAACTTCCAGTTCAGCTTTTCCCAGCCTATTGTAGTGTAGAAATCAACTGCAAAGATGGACCAGTGTATATCCTGATTATATCCTGACTCCTGTGTTAGAAGTGACAGCTGACAGGAAACAAACTAGGAAACCACAGAATCATTGGAAAAGCCCTCTAAGATCACCAAGTCAAATCACCAACCCAGCACCATGACTGTGTTCATCATTAACCACGTCCTCAAGTTTAGAACCACAAAAACCAAAAATGTCAACGAATATTCACTGCTATCAATCATGGAACCGCAGAATGGTCTGGGTTGGAAGGGACCTTAAAGGCCATCCAGTTCCACCCCTGCCATGGGGGAGGACACCTTCCACTAGCCCAGGGTGCTCCAAGCCAGCCTGGCCTTGGGCACTTCCAGACAGGAGGCAGCCACAGCTCCTCTGGGCAACCTGAGATAGTGGAAGGGCCTCACCACCTTCAGAATAAAGAATCTTCTCCCTATATCTAATTAAACCTTTCAGCCTGAAGCCATTCCCCTTTTTCCTGTCACTCCATGCCCATGTAAACAATCCCTCTCCCTGTTATTGGCTCCCTTCAGGTCCTGGAAGGCCACAGTTTAGCTCAGTTTTGAGCAAAGAGAAATATCTACCAATGGCTCCAGCATTTGAGTACAAACACACTGTTAAAGTATGTAAAAAATAAAATAAGGTTGTTCAATTTCAAGGACAACTTACTGCCTATTTTCAGCTAATTTTTATTCCTGCACGTGATGGCTAAGGGAAGAACTTAACAGATGTTCCTCTATGCAAAGCTGTGTATTTTCCTCATGATTTTGCAGACTGGTTGTTTCAGGGGAAGGAAGAGGAGCAGCCATGCAGACAGAGTGTCTTCTGTGCCAGAGAGGGGGAGCAGCAAGACCTCTGGGACCCCACACATCTATTAACATCTATTTTATTCTGCATGCTCTCAGTCCAGTACGTTAACAAGCATCAGGACTGGCAAGGGAAGCTTAGCATACAGCCCCTGAGGGGTCAGGAAACACAGATGAGCAGCATCAGTATCAGAAAGTAAAATGAAGAAGAAATTGTCCTAGATCTGAAGGGAAAAAAATCATTAAGTGAATTATTTTTCTAACTGTGAAGTCATGAAGAGAAGGGAAAAGAACAATGAAGGGGGAAAAAAAGATTCTTCCTGGATGTGTCTTTAGAAGAAAAGAAATCTTTGAGGTCTTTTCCCAAAGTCTTAAGTGTAAAACCCAAAACCTTTCCCATTTGAAAATCATCAGGAAATCATATGGAATAGCATATCCATTTAATATAATATTTTACCTCCTGGGAACACTGGGAAAGACCAATAAAAATGATGAATAGGCTTCATCCATGAAGATTTCTGTAGGGGAAAAAAAAGAGGAAAAGCAGAAAGAAAGTGTAAAGAGGAAACTTGGTCTTTCTGTTAGTAACATAGTGTATTAAAACTTCCTTGTAAAGTACCTGATGAATAACACATGCATGACCTTGCATTACAGTGGTCATAAGAGGAGAACATCACCATAAATATGTTTTGGTCACATCAGCACCTTTGGATTGCCTTGCTCTGCCTACTTTTAAATGTATTAAAAAATGCAGGCAGCAGATTCTGAGGGCAGCAGTGATGTAGTGGTTTGTATTGGGGGGCATAAAAGGCCACCAAATCAAAGCAAACCTTTCCCTAGAACCTTTTCCATGAAAGAAACCACATCAATTCTACAATATTCAGTACCAACACAGAAGGGACCATGAGAAGAACCACCTCTCATGAGCTTCCCTTTCCTTCCCCCACTGGGCAGCAATGCATCACTTCCAGCAGGGGCAGATTTGCTCACTCATATCATTAAATCTGGCCAGACCAACTTTCACAACTTGAAATGCTCTGCATTTCCTGGTGGCAGCCTTTATTGGCATCTGGAATCCTCTAACGAATACTAAACAGCTAATGATCTATAAATGGAGTTTGAGGTTCAAATATCTGACTAAATTTCTCTGTAAAACCACAAGGTGGTCAATAAAAGTTGTTTGCATTTTCAGTGGCTACTGTGACATGGCAACACACTTGAGCTGGGAAGATACAACAGTAAAGACTCAATGATGCTCCCAAATTCCCATGTGGGAGTACCTTATGGAGAATTTCAGGAATATTCTTATTAGCCCTCACTTCTTGGTCTTCACCTAATGACAATCAAAAAGTCTAAAAGAAAAATTTATGGTAAACAGTGGGTAACTACAGATAATGGAAATCTACCACATTAATTGGGAGAATACAAATATTACATCAAATTAAAAATGAAAATAAAAAGAATTGTTATTTCACATGAGTAGATGCTGATTCTCATTTCACATGTGTGCACATGTGGTAACCAAATAAGTGCTCTTGATTCTTATCTAGTCATGTATGAATTTAGGATTTTAGGTAATGTATATATATGAAAAGGTTATAAAAATTGATTATTTTTATAACCTTTTAAAGAGAAGACAGAAATCAGAAACTTATGCAAATTACTCTACCTGCTTGTGCCTATCATATTTTAGGCATGCAAAGTACAAGCAAATTAGAATTATGTTTTAACAGGAGTTGGTTGAAAAACATTTATTATTCTTCAGAGATCTTTCATCACTAAGTTTCTTAAAATTAGAGTTGGACAGAAGTCAAACAATAAAGGAGTACTATTTTTTTCATGTCAAATCAAAGTTTTTCTTTACTTCACAATTTTCCAAGAAAATACTTTGATTTTGAAAATTGTCTTTCAAATAAGATCTTTGTAGGGGAGATGAAAAAAATATGTATTTTCCACTCTATTTTAGTACCTTCACACATCTAAGAATAATGCTTGGATAAGACTTTTTTTTAATTAAAAATAGAAAAAGAAAAATATTTCTATTGAAGACTGACAGAAAGCAATTGCTCAATATTTCCTGTCAACCTGCTTCAGAGGTTTTTGGGACCTGGAAAAGATGCCAAGTCAGACAGTTTATGCCTCTCTAACATAAGGCTTTTGCAAGTGGCTTTCGTTTCCAAGGCTGTTGTAACACATCTCAACTATTTGAGAATCCAATCTGTTTAACCAAAGCAAATGCCATAATTTATAGATATAAAAATATATACACACACACACCACATATATGCACCCACCCACCCCTTCTGAGCTGCCTGGTCAGGATACCTTTTTTTAAAAAAATACTGACAGCAGCCACCAAACTGAGCACGTGGCCTCGTACAGCCTGTGGCACTCCCACCAGTCCTGTTCTCCTGGGGCTCTGCTGAAGCACAGGGTAAATGTACATTTTCTTCTAAGCACAACACAGGAATTCTTTTTCTGTCAAGGAACCAGGTGTAACATAGCCAGAGGTGCGCCTGTAGCCTGAACCTTAAGGCACACCTTACCCAGATTCTCTGAGCTCATCTCCTCCTGACTTTTCATACTTTGGTTTTGCTCTTTTCCGTAGCTAAATGAGCTCTTCCTATCTGGCCCTGCCTTGGTGAGTGTCTCCTCATCTGTAAGAGACCTACATGTGGTAAATAATCTCCTAATTTCAGGATCAGCTCCCAGAGCTACTTCGAAAACAAACTGCCTCATACCCTTCAAATGCAGCTCACAGATTACACAGCATCTTTTAATTTCGGTTTAGAAAACCAGCAACAGATGGAGATCTGTGATTTGAAGTCTCTAGAAATGGCTGAGCTTTGAAGATAAAGACAAAGCAATAGGAAATGCTTGGTAAAAGTGACAGACAGAATTTACAAGGGCCTGTAGAAAAACAGAGAAGCGAGATGAAGACAACTGCATCAACATCAAAGACACAATTACCTGAAAAAGCAGAAAAAAATCATTCCACTACAAGTGTTAAAACAGGCAGCATACTCAAAATCCTGAGCACACAAAAATGATTGTTGCTCCAGTGGCTTTGGTTTACACCACCATCAGCAAGAGCTCAGAGGCAGCAGCACTCCCACTGATCTCCCTCTCTTGTACAGCACCCAGCCATGGTGCAGAGCACACCCCACACCTGAAACACCCTCTTTTTATGGAGCAGATCACTGATAGGGCAAACAGCACATGGCTGTGAAGTCTCCCTGTAGAGTCAAGCAATACACTGGGAGAACTCATTCAACTATCAAAAAACTGAACACCAAAAAATAATGTTCCTGAAGATCACAGCACATTCTGCAGGTCTGATGCCAATGGGGCACATCCCTAATTGTGCAAGCAATTCCAGCTCTTGGCACCAGTAATCAAGATCTGAGCTGTATATGATTATTAGAGGCAGTGTCTTCAGTGAGTCTCTGTCTCTATATCTGCTCATTTATGATTTTAAATTGTTGCAGTGCTACTATATTCCAGAAAAGCCATAAACACACAATTCCCTGCTTGTTAAAACATCTTTACTAACAAGTTGCCTGTTTCACTTGTTTCGGCAAGATGGAAATAAACATATTTTCATTTGTGTTTCATTAAATTATTCCGCAACCCATATGCAGTGTCTTGATGCAGTTTGAAAGGTGAACAGATGGGATTTTATTTTTAGCTCACGTTAACACAGCCTATCAAACACTCATTTGCCTGATATACTATCATAATATAGCTTACTATTCTGCCTTTAAAGTATAACTTTGCTTGCCTTGTAACATCCAAATGACAAAAGAGAACTGTATGATAAATATTTAATTACAATCACGATGATCACTTTGTCACTGAATACTAGCAACTGTAAGTGAATGGAAGAACTTGGTTTTTAAAGAGGAACATTTAGCAACTGTAT